>OU898277.1:152096725-152271725 GCA_918026665.1 Diabrotica balteata
CTAAGTACAAAGTTAAACAAATTGTTTCGTCACATTTAAAAGAAGTTCTTGTTCAATACATTGTGACTTGTTCAAGATGTTTTATGGGCTAACTGTAACCGAATGTCGCAACTTAACCTTTTAGTTTTCCAAAGCTAATAATATTAACCTACCGGACAATCGGGAACAGTCAGGCAAGATCAATAGATTGGTACATAGGATTTCGAAAATGACATCCAAATTTGAGCCGACGAACCCCCGAAGGTTGTAGTTTAGCTAGGGCAGTAGGATTTAGTTCTGCTAATGTAAAATCATTTTTTGAAAACTAAAAAATGTTTTAAGAAAGCTCGAAAATTCCTCAAACGGTCTGTGAATTTATAACCTGGATAAAACGGGGACTTGTTCAATCACAAATTAATCACTTAATTTGTAATCTCACATTATTCTTAACTTCTTAATCTTTTATAGTTTCACCGTGTATAAGTGAGTCATTGTAAAACCATATTGCATAATATTTTTAATAATTACTTCATTTACCTAAAACTAAATAAACTGCCGAATAATATATTTTCTAATTGAACTTCCTAAGTGTCGCAATTAAGGAATAATAAAATTGTAATGTAAGCAAATAGTTCAAAGTTTGTTGGTATGGTATGATCGAAGCAATAACCTCTGTGCTGAGGTATAAATTATTTGTGAGATTATAAATTGGGATTTGAGCTCATGTGAGCACAGTTTATTATAAGTAGTTACTTAACCAACATCATATTGTGTAAATACTAGTAGCTGTCAACAAAAACAACGTTTTTCTGCATAAATTCAACCTTTTATTATATTTATCATCATCGATCGACAAGAAGCGGAAACAGGGACATTATAAAACGATTCGAAGCCCATAACTGCGTTCGAATCTTTTCACCTTTTCATATATTTTACAATGACGCCTTACGTTTCTGGCATAAAGCTAATCCAGCAATACCAGCACCTATATATCATGTGGCATTATTTGCAGAAGTGGCTTATCCCCGAGCAATGACCCCTGTAAACATAGCTGCAGCTTTTAAGAAAACACGCATTTTTCCATATAATCGGTATGTCTTTAACGAAGGAGATTTTCTGGCGAATTATGTAACGGATAGACCACCTCTTCCAAAATCATTGGAAGAATTACCTTCTATTTCTACTTGTGAAATTCAGCTTCATCAACGTGACGAACAAAGAAAAAAGACCCTAAAAATTATATGACACTATAATTTATAAGTCATATGGAAATACGAGGATATTCAATGAAAGCCAACGTATCAGCAATACGCAAAAAAAAGAAGAAAGAGAAAAACAGTAATCGCTACAGATACACCAGAGAAAGACGAGCTACAAAAAATTAGAATAAAGAAGACGGCAATTGAAACTGTTAAGGTAACCATATTGTCAAATATTAATGATTTCAAAGAGGAAAAAAATGATAGAATCTGATGACTCTTCGTCTTTAAAATTTTCAGTTCACGATTCAGATAGTTCAATGGGCCTTGAAAATTTAGATGATGACGAAGAAGATTTAACCAATTTAATATTTGACCCAGTCATAGTTTCACATTGGTTAGACTAGATTATGCTGCCAAAAATAAAACATTGAAAAAGTATTTTGTGGGGCAAGTTGTAAAACACAATATTATGGCTGTCGAAGTTAACTTTATGAGAAAAAGTTCAAAAAACAATAAACGTTTTGTATTTCTTAATATCACGAACATTTGTAATATTGTAATATTTCTGCAAGTCAAATTGTTACAATTTTAAAAGAACCGCATGTTACCAAAGGTCGTCAGTTTTTGTTAATTTAGTAACTGATACTATTTCTTAAAGTATGTACGAGTGATCCAAAATGTGTTTTTCTTGTTTTTTGTAACAAGTCTTAAAAAACAGATATTTTCTTTTTCTTTTCTTCTTTTTTTAAAATGTTTCTTGAAGTCAAAAGATGGTTTTTACTGCATGAAAAATTCGAATAATTTCCGAAAAAAACCTAAAACAGCTCTTTTCTTTGTCCCATACAAATATTTTATAACTAAATGTAGAGTCAATTTGAACTCTATTGCTATTCAATAAAGTTTATAATAAATAACAAGCACTCACTGCCGTCTAAACAACGTAGGTGTGTTCCTAACGTCGAAGATTCAATTTGCTCTTTATTGTCGCCGCACAAAGTTTAAATTCAATTAAATGTATATATGTGCGCGTTCGTGTGTGCGCGTTCGTGTGTGTGCGTGTTCGCGTTGGAGGATCCAATTCTTTCACACAAAAATGAAAATAACGTGAACCCGACCAACCTTAAAAATCAAAAAATGTAAGAGCTATAGATTTTATTGGCCTCGCAATATTCTTTCTTTTGTTTTAGTTTCGGAACGCGACATAAATCAGATCAATTTTCACGTCGTTGCATCTATCAAACAAACCAATGATTGTTTTCAGAAGGTGTTTTGTTGCTCAAAATTACAGAAACCATAATTGGTTGAGCGAACGGGCTATATTGGCTGCAAAAAACATAGATGTAAATTAATTAAATTGCAAAATTCAAGAACAAATTATAGGCGAATTGAGGATAAATAAATCACTTTAGTCGGCTATTAACCAAGATGATATAGTCAAATATCCACCTGAACTTTTAAACTTGCTGGATTTACCAGGATTGCCAGTTTACGATCTTCAATTAAAGGTTGGATCGGTAGTTATAATGTTAAGAAATATTAACCAACAGCGTCTTTGCAACGGCACAGGGTTAGAGATAAAAAAAATTATTGAACATCGTGATAGAAGCAACTGAAAGGAAAGTATAAAGGAGAAGATGTTTTGATATCACGCATCCCAATGATTCCGACTGACATACCATTTAAATTTAAATGACTACAGTTTGACTACGACCATAAATAGGTCTCAGGGGCAATCATTAGGTGTTTGTCTTATTAATCTAGAAAACCCATGTATCTCAAATTATCAATTTTATGTTGCCTGTTCCTGTGTTGAAAAACCATCAGATTTGTTTGTATATTCACCAAGTAATCAAACAAAAAAACATTGTATATATCATAAAGTACTACAATAAAAATAAAACAGATTTTTGTTAATAATTATGATTCACTTCCTTTACAATAAAGAGATTACTGAAAATACTTATATACGTTTTATTTTATTATTCTTTATATATATATATATATATATATATATATATATATATATTATATATATATATCCGGTTTTTTTAGGCGTTACGCCCGTCCGGTAGGGATCTATGGAGGAGTATCACCAAGCCGCAAGCCCTTATCTCTTGCCGTACTGCTCCACCATAGGCCGATCAGATCCCAGCATATCCTAGTCTAAGCCGCAGATTCATCTAGAATTTTAAACTGCTGCGTTAGACTTTTTGTTTTCAGTACACCGAGCTGGAGCTCGACCCACATCCACTAAACCATTCGACATTGAAGCGAATGAGAGGCAGCCGCACAGCCCGCTGAGCTATCTGACCGACATTATTATTTATTACATCGGTTAATAACCCTATGTTAATAATAATAATAAATAAATTATTATCTCTATGTTTTGTCATTAAAGTACCCACTTTATAAATTTTTGTCGCCTTTAGGTCTTCACTATCTCTTTAGATTATTTTCACAATCAGGTTTGAACCTTAAGTTGCCCTCTTAGTTTTAAGCTCTCTGGTAGACATTCTAGTCGGGGTTTTTAGTGGGTCCAAAAAGTTGGCCAAAGTTCGTCGAGGCGAAGATCACCCGGTCTGACCCTGGCACACCGCCCTATCGTCATGGTGATAGTTTTGTTCAGGGTAATTAAAGAAATAAACTGCCAAATTCCAAATCTATTTGACAGAACGAAGTCTCTCGGGTACGCTAGTAATAAATAAAAAAGATACTGTTGTCATACTATTCTCCCAAGGAAGGTTACAGTGAGACAATTGCGCCTATTATTTTGTTTGAGTGAAACTTTTTTCTATGATATTTTTGGTACTTTAAGTGTTCATGTGTATTACCAATTAACCTAGTCATGTCTTTTTGCCATAGTTTAGTAAATAAAAACATTAAAATATATGAAGACCCAATTTTTTTCTGCTCAGTGTACCCACGTTTCCCTTACCGGGTGTTATGAACTTAAGTACCTACTTATATAATAAATTAGTTCTATGGCTACAATAAGTTATGTACATATTTGGATTTCTGAAGCTCCAATCTTTTAATCGCCTTTACCTAACTATACATGGTTGGTAGGTAAAGTTACGATAATTTCTTAGAAAACCTGAAGGTAAATTTTGTCCGTAGTCGTTATGAAGGGATCCGTTGGTCAGAGGTGTCTTCCTATTTACCCACATATGAAATTTTCTGTGACCTTAAAGGTGTACGTTCAGCAGAGGTTTTTGTTGGGTAGAGGTATCCGTTAACAGAAGTTTCATTTTACAAAATGCTATAAATTATAATCCTGCTGATAATAATTTTATTTGCACAAAACTATAAACTTAAAACCATTTTCCGTCCTATTTTTAAACAACAAAATTGTGTTTCCTAATATATTTCCATGTATAACGTATTTCTATGCTATAAGTGCCAATTGTTATTTAGCCTTCTTTTATTTATACGTTTTGTTTTTTGTACACGCATGGTAAAGCGAATAGTCAATTCACCAAATACTGGGTTTACAATAAAATGGAATCGTTTGATGTGTTTGATTGAACAACACAAGCCTATATTCATGCTCCATCACGCACTGATAGAATAGCGAGAAAATCTGATAGAACCTCGTTTGACAATTAAACTTTAGTTTAAACGAGTTCAGGAATTTTTTTCTATAAAACCTTTAAAATTAAACATTTATCTTTCACTTGCAACCAAATTACTAATAGACAAAAGTTGACTTTGGATATTTCGTTCATGATTTTGTTATTGTAAAAACTTATTGTTCTGCAATTTCTTTAATATTTTAATACATTTTTGAGTGTAATAAAAGTTAAAACTATATTCTGTTTTGTTCTAGATATGAATCTGTAACAATTTTTAATTTGCTTATAGTGGGGTTAAAAGTGAACACTGGACAATTATCATGTTATCCTAAATGATTACAAAATGTATTCTCTAAATTCGGTTGCTTATTTTTCACTTAAAACTATATTCGCTCCGTGCGTGACCATGGTAGGGGTATATTGAAACGATGCCAGCGTGCGTAGCGGCGAAATATGACAAAATTGGAATATTGGACAAAATATTTTCACGCATAAGTTTTATCAAAAATGTGTGCAAATACATGTTGCGTATTTAATTCTGCTAATAATAGCAAAAACAGTGAGTGTAGTTTTTATAGGTTCCCAAAGATTACATATAAATTAGGGAAAAGAAAAAGATGAATTCGTGCTATTAATATGAAAAAGTAAATATCACATAATTTCATTTTTATGCAATTGAAATAGGAAAAATTTAAATAATTTACCTTGAATGATATTTCATAAGGCTTCAATCTAACTACAGATGACTTTAGCTTTTATATCATAACTTTTACTATTATTGTTTTTAATTATATGCTCTTTTGCGAGAAAAACTTGATTTGCCAGTACTAGATTTTTCCCTTTCTTTTCCGTTTGGAGTTGAAAAGATATATTATGATGAATTTTGAGAAACTCAGTTTTTAATACTACATTTATTTTGTACATAAACTGAAAAAATATAGTTAAAAACTAATTTATTAATAATTGTCAATTTCGCATGTATTTAACAATGTCAAACATATGTCATATATTTAACCTGAAAATTGGGACTCCAAAATTGTCAGATGAAGGCGGTAGGTGTCGCATCAGTCACGCACGGAGCGAATAGACCCACTTAGCCTTCAGAAACGCTGCTATCATATTTCTTGATACATAATACAGCATCCAGCAAACCGGTGATTAAATAACTCACTAAACAAAAACTTCCACATAGCATTTCAAAATCCAATCACCTCGTGTTTACCAAAACTTATTGAAATAAGCGAAAATTTGTCAATTTTTAAAACTCTAACCAAAAAGCATGTTCCCTCGTTTAGACCCTAAACCGTTACTTTCTCTCTCGACCTTGACTTCCACTCTCCGTCAACTCATCTCTTTCCGTAATAATTTCTAACTGTCAACTACTCGGATATCTTTTTACCTACGCTTTTGATACTTGTGCTATTGGACCCTCAAGTGCTGGGCCTTCAAATTTTGTGGGAACTTATTTAATTAAGACGCAAATAAACCTGGGTCAGCAGTGTTTAGATTACTCTTACGTACCAGCCAAAGGCGTATCAAATAAATTCTTATACATTTTTATATAACTAAATATTCAATACTTAAGGGAAAAAGACCATACTACAAATCAAATACCTGGAAGTAGAAAAAGCAAAAGAACAGAACAGTTAAAACCTAATAGAACAGCTAAAGAATGAAATTTTTTTCATAATACTTAAAATTGAAATCCAATAAAAATGATAGGAACTAATTAGTGTGATGTTTACAAACATAACTAAGGGATCATCTGTTACACGAGCGCCACACGAGCTTGTTTAAAAATAAACAAATTTGATCTGGCACTTGTTTTTTTGTTAAAATTAGAGTGTTGTGTATAATAAATAGTTTTGGGATACGTTTTCCTATTTCAAATGAAATAAATGTTTTTGGAGCTTTAAAATTAAAGTTCCGTTTATGTCGTTCTTGATTTTGTGTAAACAAAACATATTTATGTCTGTAAACATATTTTATTATTAATATGCAACAAGTGGACTGCATTTCATTGTTTATGCCAAGGTTAAATACGCCTTTAAAAAAAAAAAGAAATTTTCTGTAAAATACTCTTCAGTTATACGATATGTTCTATTAACGAACTTTCAGACACGTTTTATAAAAGTTTCTTCTTTCAAATTATTTCATTTAACTTGTCACAGACCTTTTCGAAAGGTTTTCGAAGTCCCAAAAACGAAAGTAAATATTTTCACCCAAAAAACTCTATTACAGAATTCATCAATCAACACTAGCTTGAAGCTTTGACCAGAACGTTGATGGTAAATAACAAGGATTTGAGTAAAAAATAAATGAGTTACGGCGTCTTTGCAGTTGGAAATTTTGATAAAATACATAACAAAAAATATTTCACAACGTTGTGAAATATGAATTTATGTAACCTTATTTTTTGGTCACTACTAAGTTTCAGTGAATGATGATATAAATAACAGAACAGTTAACGGGGCTTTCAGGTTTATATATATATATATATACTATATATATATATATATATATATATGATATATATATATATATATATATATATATTATATATATATATATATATTATATATATATATATAATATTATTTTTATTTTATAGTATAAATATTCATAATATAAGTCATACTTTCTTTTCCAACCAAAAGAAATAAAAAAAATCCATCGAAATAAAATTTCAAGATATCAATATAACAAATTGTATATAGTAATTTAAGATAAGATTTAGTGTAGATAAGAATAGAAATTTGTTTGGAAAACGACCTTTTTCCGTTTTCAAACAAAATTATCAAAAAACCTTTGTTTAGAATTAGAAGACATTTTACCTGTAAGTTAATCTTTTCATTGTTTGTATAGTCGAGTATTAAATGACCATATTTTAATCTTTTGAAATATGTATAAATGATGTATTGAAAAAAAAAAAAACAATTTTAAAGTAAGCTATTTAGTTTTCTCTGAAACCGAAATTAGGCTTTTCCAAAATCATGGTAAACACAATTTAAGCTTTTTGATTGGACGGTCGTGTTTAAATGGGAATTTGGTGAGTCGATCCTGAGAGAGGAGAAGTTAGTCATATTTTGGTCATCGAAAGGAAACAGTCGTTTGTCTCAAGATAGGGTGTGGTTCGTGAGTTTGGATACCAGCGTAACGAAAAGAAGTGAATAGTTTGAAGAAGGAGATAACAAGTGGATTAAAAGAGGTCCTTGTATCTACCGTGGGCATTTTATAAAGTATATGTGAAAGTATTCTTACGGCAGCAAGTTGACAAAAGGAGGTCCTGGTGTCATAAATAAGTAGCGGAGTTTGGAGAAGTGAATCAGGTGTTTTTTGTGTAGTCTGAAGGAGGTTTGCAGAGACGTAAAGAAGGAGCCGAGGTGCCAAAGAGTGGAGATCACATATTTGAGGAGACTGGACTTTTCTGGGTATGTTCCAACATACAACTCAAGAAGAAAATAAACTGTAAGTGTTTGTACAATTGAATTTTATATCTGTGAAGGATCGTTTCGACATCATGGTCATTATCATTAAAATTTAAGAACTGAGGTTTTGTTAGGCTAATCAAAAGTTTAAAGTTTTGTGGTTTCTTTTTCAAGTAAAGAAAATTTTAAGTAAAATTGGTTTTTCACGTAATATAAATGTATGTAGCTTTATAATCTTATTATCATAATAATTTGATTTATTTTCTTGTATGCTGATTGATAAGATAACGACAGAATTTAATAATTGTTTTATTCGTTCATATAAAATAAAGAAACGTAAATCTTTGTAATATAATATATTTGTATTCTTATCCTTTTCTTCTCTATCCCGATAAAAGACAACTAGAAAATCTTTTGAATCCATCGAACACAGGTAATATAAGGATTATTTTACTTTTGATAACAAATAAGTTATAATTCTTTTTTATTGGCTCAATAAACTAAGTTTGAACTCAAAATAAACAATCATAACAAATGGCCCCAACGTGTAAGGCGTAGAAAGTATTTCTAGTTAAAATTTAAACGGATAGAGAAAGAAAGCAGATTGATTGAAAATTTATTTGCCGATGGTTAAAGTTTATAATATTTGCTGTCAATCAACTGGAAACAAAACACATAATGGAAGAAACATCACTAAAAATGGAAGAAAACCAACGGGAAACAAAACAAACAATGAGCAATATAGAGCAGCGTCTGGAAAACTATGAACAGGAAATTAAAGGATGTGTTGAGGGGATAAAGAAAGAACTGATACAACAAATTGAAGAGATTAATAAAATTAAAATGATATGAAAGAACAAGAAATGAGAATTAAAGATAATTTGGAGGAATTAGAAAGCAAACTTGAAAATGTAATGAAAGAAGACAAGAAAGAAATAGAAAAACAAATTTAGGATATCAGAAAACAACGAGAGACGGGAGACAGGAGAGAGGTACTCATCCAAAGTCCGGGTGACATAAAAACACAATTTGGCGGGGACGTAAAAAAATTACACCCGGTAATTTTCATCAACAATTTAAAAAAGAAATTACGACATATCGGTAATTTCGAAACAGCAAAGGAAACGATAAGGAACCATCTTAAAGATAAGGCAAGTTTATGGTTTGATAGCAAAGAAGAAGAATTACAAAATTGGCAAACATTTGAACAAAAATTTCTGAATTATTTCTGGGGGAAAATACAACAGATAGAGATAAACAAGGAATTACAAAATGGGAGATACCAGGATAGTATAGGTATATCAGAAAAAACATATGCCCTACAACTATACAACAATGCAAGACACTTACATTACAACTATTCGTCCGAACGCTAGTGGAACTAATAGCCAGACATTTTGAAGATACCTTAGAAGATCACATAACTCTACAAAACTACAAAGATATTGACAGTTTATGTCAATTCTTACAAATACGAGAAGCAAAATTAAGAGAAAGAAAAATGAGGAGAACGCAAGAAAATTACAGACAACTAGAAAATCTTTTGAATCCATCGAACACAGGTAATATAAGGATTATTTTACTTTTGATAACAAATAAGTTATAATTCTTAACTAAGTTTGAACTCAAAATAAACAATCATTACATATATATATATATATATATATATATTATATATATATATATATATATATATATATATTGCTATAATATATTGTATTTATATATATATATATATATATATATATATGTTTGATTGTATTATGAGCAACGAATATTTTTAAATATCTATAGGTTTTTGTCGCGGTTCTCAAAGAAGTTCTTTTAAAATTATCTTTACAATTTACAATTATCAGGAAACAAACATATATATCTAATTCAAACATTATTTAAATATAAATTTAAAACAACCTATCTTTAAACTGAAGTTCTTATTACAATAATTAAATTATACTAATAAAATTTGGTACCTGAATGCTTTGGTTTCTGTCACTGAATGCCTAAATGAAATTGTTTTCCAAAATAAAGGTTTTAATCGCCACTCAATGTCTCAGTTATCAGCCTCTGGTTATTGTTCTTTTCTTGAAATTGCTTTCAAAAATAGACCTTATCCTTAACTTAAATCCTTAATTTCTTAAGGATGCCCTCATATAAATACTTTTTATAATATTCTCTATTATATAACTTATAAATTACTTGTAACAATAAAACACTGAAAACTTTGTTTTCAAACTTCCACAAAATTTATTTTAAAGATTATCACTACAGCTGTTTCGGTTGATTGCCTTTCTCAAGTGATCTATTTTGGCTTGGGTTTACAAATTTATAGTCTATAATGAAATAGGTTGAGAAGGGGAGAACTGTTTGTCTCAAGTTGGTCATTCAGAATTATATCTGTTATTTTTTAATTTGTTGATTTCCATAGATTCTAACAAAGATAGCTTAAGGCCTTTATTTTGAATGTGAAAATTTTTAAATTTGTCATTAAAAGAATGATTATGATCTAGAAGGTGAAGTGCGTATGTCGAATCGGTTTTTCTATTCTTGAAAGCCCTTTTATGTTCTGCTATTCGTTTATCAAAGTTTCTACCAGTTTGACCGATGTCCATCGTCCATGTCCAAACATACCAGTACGTCGTCTACGAATCTCCAACAATATCTCTCACAGGAACTTACAGGCAACTCGACCAAATTTTATCGTATATTAATTCACTTCATAGTCATATTGAATTTACAATAGAAACAGAACAAAATCAATCCATAAATTTTTTAGATTTAAAAATTAGCAGACTTCAAAACAAACATGACTTCTCCATATTTCAGAAACCTACCCATACTGGCACGACTATACACAATTCGTCATCCCATCCAACACAACATAAACTGGCAGCTTATCATAGTATGTTACATAGATTAACAGAAATTCCGATGTCAAAATACAACTTTGAGAAAGAGTTAAATATAATTAAGCAAATAGCAGTAAACAACGGATACAACGAACAAACAATTAATAAAATGTTAAATCAAAAACTACACAAGAAAGCTCTGAAATTAGTATTTCCACCACCAGAGAAAAAACCCAGTACCTATCTTCTGCTCGATTACATATACAGGCAAAATAACAACAAAAATTGCCAAACACATAAAAAAGAAAGGAATAACACCAGCTTTCCGAACAAATAACAACCTAGGCAAATATATTAAAAATAACAAGAGCCACAATAAAAAACACTTAAATAGTGGTGTGTGCAAACTTCAATGTGGCGACTGCCCAAAAACCTAAATCGGTCAAACTGGTAGAAACTTTGATAAACGAATAGCAGAACATAAAAGGGCTTTCAAGAATAGAAAAACATATTCGACATACGCACTTCACCTTCTAGATCATAATCGTTCTTTTAATGACAAATTTAAAACTCTTCACATTCAAAATAAAGGCCTTAAGCTATCTTTGTTAGAATCTATGGAAATCAACAAATTAAAAAACACAGATATAATTCTGAATGACCAACTTGAGACAAACAGTTCTCCCCTCCTCAACTTATTTCATTAGAGACTATAAATTTGTAAACCCAAGCCAAAATAGATCACTTGAGAAAGGCAATCAGCTGAAACAGCTGTAGTGATAATATTTAAAATAAATTTTGTGGAAGTTTGAAAACAAAGTTTTCAGTGTTTTATTGTTACATAAAATGAATTTCCATCAAGTAACGGTCGAATCCATCAATCATAAATTACTTCTTTAATCGCCATTTAAGTTCATTCTAGGTTTCTAAACATTTTGATTACCTTCATGGACGTATAAATAAAGATGGACTAGGCATGCCCTGCACTCTGTGCACCTAAATTTGAAGTCGAAAAGTTTATAGGCGCGGGGAAAGAGACGAGGTGATAAATTTTGACATTTCCTTTTTGGTCAGTAGCGTACCTTCCAATATTTAAAACAGTTTTTTTACTTGAATAAATAATGACTATTGGTTTGATTGCTTTTATTTTTAGTATCGTAAACATATGACATATTTCGAATAAGTGAGAAACAATAAACGGTGAATAATTTTAATTTTCAGTGTATAGAAATATATTTATAAAAATTAATTTACGCAAAAGAATAAAGATGGAGTAAATCAAATCGTGAAGTACTTTATATAATATTTTATTTAAACTGAAATAACACACAAGCAATAAAAAGTTTAAAAAATTAACCTGTTCAGGGTATTGAATATGTTCTTCTCTTATCCAGTGACTGATCAGTTGAAAAAATATAGTGAATTATTTTGTATAACTCCAGCTTAATTGTTAGTTGGCAACATTAGTATGTCACGTTAGACATAGCAGTAGACAGAAGAAAGATAAAAATTCAGGAATATGTATTTAAGAAAATAGTAATAAGCATAATAAAACCATAAATCATTGTTTAACAAAACATAAACAATAAACCACATATACAACAATATATAAAACACATTAAACCTTATTAAACGGGTAGGGTACTAAAATAGAAATATGCTTTATTGTCAATGAAAATTATACAATTTCATGGACAAAGCTTACAAAAAGTAAAAAAAACAACAATAACAATTAAAATTTACTAAAATTACAAAAATCGTCAATGTTACCAAATAAAAGATAGTAAAATATACAATTACGAAGTAGTTTACGAATAAGTTTTAGTTGATGCATGTGATACCCAAATATATATATATATATATATATATATATATATATATATAATATATATATATATATATATATAATAAATACTGGATATTAGTGACTGTAGATTTAAACAAACAACAAAGTTTATTATATTATTAGGTTTATTATTATCTGACTGCAGCCCTAATAAACTTTGTTGTTTCTATATATATATATATATATATATATATATATATATATTTATATATATATATATATATATATATATATATATATATATATATATATACATATATGAAAATCACTAGGTTCTCGGGAAGAACCGCGTTGAGAATTTAATGTTCGACGTTTCGGCTCCCGTTTTGGAGCCATTATCAAGAGGGATACGGTTCGGTCCGAGTTTGGGGTCTCAATCTTCCTACTCCCCTCACTCGACACGTACCAGTATCGTGTTCTGTATTATAAATACAAGAAGTGTCTCTCGGCACTGAGGTCTCAATCTGCCTACTCCTCAGTGTCGAGTGACGGTGTCGAGTGTATATGTGGGATATCTTCTCCTCAAAACGACAGATTAGCCTGAAGTATTTCTACGAAGATAACAATATTCCAACGACATCGAACATAATAGTACCCTTCTAGCTAGGAACGTGATGAAACTAAAATCTTCTGAATTACTTTCTCTTCAGAAAAATTACTATAACGTGCGTTCGACGATAATTAACCAGATCTATCAAAGGACCCCTCTTGAAAACCGGAAAAGGATTAACTAGGGATTAACCAAACCGTCGTCCTTAAATAAGTAGGTAGATTCTTCCATAATGTTTCGGTAGTCATTAGGTTGCAATATAATTTTCTAATCATAAATATGACCATCGGCGTCTCAGCCGCCGGGGTTAAGGGATTAGAAATACTTTAATATATTAGCTATAAAAAAAATGTTACCTGTGTTGATCTATAGCTTTAATTGAATCGGAATAGCGAACAAAAATGGAATGTATATAATTCCTATTTTGGATTTTACGTTTTTTTTGGCCTATATAAGATTAAAATTAGTTTGCACAAGAAATTTTATAAATTCTGCGTTGTTCATTTAAAATGTCTTTAATTGATCGGACAAGAGATGAAAGTTTATGTTAGGCGGTAAATATTCTCTATTATCGGTTTAAGTATTTTGTCGATATTGTCAGTAACACCTTTCATGTAAGGAAGAAAAGCTTTCGTATTATAAGAGTTCTAGTCTTCGGGTGGAGTCTGAGTGAGACATTAATGACAGTGGATACTCCTATTGATGTAATTTTCGTGGTAAACATTTTAAATGATGGCTTGTTTTATAGTAGAAAATTCAGCAAGTCTACTTGCATCTTCACAAAGAATTATTATTCTGGATACAAAGGTATTAATGACTGAATTAATTTGTGAGTATGGATAATAAGAGTTAGTATGCAAGTAACGATTTGTATAAGTAGATTTTTGGTAAAGAGAGTGATGATTGGGATTGGTCTTCTTTACGATAATATCAAGAAACGCTAGGGATGAATCAGGTTCCATCTCCATCGTGAACTGGATATTAGGATATATCCGTGAAGATGTATTTGAAATGACTTCAAAGCATCCACGCCGTGGGGCCAAATGACGAAGGTATCGTTAACATATCGTAGGCAGCTTGTGGGTTTCAACATTATTATGGAAAGTACTTTTGTCTTAAAGTTTTCCATAAAGATATTGGCAATAACTGCAGATCGTGGGAAGCCCATTAGGACACCATTTAACTGCCTGTAGAATTAATTCTGAAACATAAAATCAGTGTTGGGCATACAATGTTTAATAAAAGATAACTGATATTGCTGGATACTGTATTAAGTTTCCAGGGTGTTTAAGTTTTCGTCTATAAGAATGTTTGTAAACCGTGAAACGATGACAAAACTTACTAGAATATCTGGCGGTGACATAGGGTAGTGTTTAAAATTTCGATAAAATAAAACAAATTTTTAACGAAGGATGATTACGAAATTATTTTCAAACATCGCGTAGTCAGTTATCAAATTTGAATACTTTTATTGAAATGTTTTATTAAATAAATAATATTTAAACAGCATTTATCTAAGATTTAAATTTCATTAAAAGTTTGGTGTATTTAGTTTGTTGATAAAATAAAAAATGGTTTCTATTACGTAAATAACAGAGAAATACAGTCCCTTCTCTTAATTAAAACAAAATAAAAGACTTTAATCTCATTTCCTTTTCTCTAACGTTTCCAACCTCTGCGAATTCACCAAATCCTTGATTTGTTTATCCTACTTTGGTAATTTTCACGCCCCCATTCGAATCACTGTGAGTTGACAGACAAATCCCGAATTTATCCTTGATACCCGTTTAAAACAGATTAGAGATTTTTTGTAGGGTGTAGTTGCCGACTACACTTGAAATTATTGACGGAGGATTTGCTTTGATCGTTCCTTTCTTCTCCCTGTTTAACATGTTGGATGAGGGTTGGGCTATGGTTCAAGCAGGTAATTATCTAGATAAGCAGCGATAAATTACCGCTTTTGTTTTTCGTCGCTTCTGGTCGCTTCTTAAAGCAAAAAATAGATAGGAAAATAAGGGAATGGATATTGCCATATAAGTATAACTATTCAGAAAGATAAGTAATACAATTTAAAGCTACAAATATCCACAATATTTTACTTGGAATAAAAAATACAAAATCGTATTTTCGTGTTTCTTTTAGAAGAAATATGAATTATTTATTTCAGCTGTACTATAATAACAGGACTCTTAAGCTAGTGGAGAAAAATGAGTGGAATCCAATTTAACCTACGTAATATTTTTTCACTAATTCATTACCACCCCAATAATTTTTTACCACCAAACCAACCTTAAGGGGAGCGATTCTGCTGGCTTAAGGTTGAAGCTAGCAGAATCTCCGGTTTTTGTTTGTCAGGAGAGGTTCTAAACACTCTGTATACAGAATATCAAATTTTCACCGTGAATTAGATTTGTAGGAAAACTTATACGCTGACTAGACGTTTCTATTTTTCTTACACATTTTGTCCTTATTTTATAAGATACTTATTTGCGCATTATTCTGTCTATCCTTTATCGATTGTAAAATATGTATGATTACTTTTGTTGTTTGGCTCTAACACTATTTGATAATCAATGAAACATACGTGTAGGTAATTAATGTTCCTGCATCTTTGAAAAGAATTTATATTGCAAACAGTGCTTCCCCAATGCATAAGGCTCCTTGAAGCCAAGTTAAGTCCAAAGATATATAATCATCGTTTCTTCTTTATTGAAGTTATACTTGTATATGCGAGACGTTGGAAATTTGCACGGGAGTGAATCAGTGAAATCATTACATATGTAAGATATGAGTAAGAGAGAGACGGAAGATATATTTTCTCTCTGTTTCTCTCTCGAGAATAAACATGTTTCTTATATATATATATATATATATATATATATATATATATATATATATATATATATATATATATATAGTGTGGATTCCGTAGGTGTTACGAATATTCTCATAAAAGCCCATCGTTTTTTCGTCACAAAATCGTGACGAAATATTGAGAAATAACAAATAGAGTTTTATTTCACACAGACCAATTGCTGAGACTACAAATAATATTTAACACAGTACGGTCGAGAATAATTTGATATATATATATATATATATATATATATATATATATATATATATATTTATTCTTATATATTATATATATAATATTATATATATATATATATATATATATATATAATATATATATATATTATATATATATATATAATATATATATATATAATATATATATATATATATATAATATATATATATATATATATATATATATATATATATATATATATATATATATATATATATATATATATATATATATATATATATACAGGGTGGTCCTTAAGTAATTGTACAAAAAGAAACCGTAGATTCTACACTTTAAAATATTAGGATTTAAGTCAAGTTGCTTTAATAAAATGTTAATATTAAGAAAGATACAGGGTGTTAAAGTGGAAATTTAAAATTTTATTTTTTGTTATAACTTTTCTGTTTGTCAACATTTATGTATAAAAATTTACAACTAAGTAGTATTAAACATTAGAAACTTTAATTTGATGTATACTTTGATGTATCTGATAGAGGGCGCCACATATGTCACATACATGGCATATATTTGCACTTAACTTTTTTGCTAATCAAGTTAAGGGAATTTTTATTAAAAAATATTAAAGATACATTATTTCAACAAAGAAAAGGTATACTTCTTAATATCCCCAAAACTCAACAGTTTTCGAGATAATCGCATTTTAGAAATCAACTACATAATTCTGATTTATCTCAATTACTCCAGACAACGAAAGAAAATTTAAGAAAAACATCAATACTTCTGAATTTTGGTATAAAATACCTTTAATAAAGTTAATAGTTAACGAATTATTAAATAAAATAAATATATCAGCAGGATAAAATTACAGGATTTGACAAATAACAGAATAATTGGATATTACATCAAACATTTTACGTTTTGTATTAAATTAAAGGCATAATCAAAACATTTTATTTACAAACCAAATTAAGAAATAGTTAAACTAAATAACGTTTAACTTTTTGTCAAAGTAAGTGTTCAATATGTCCACCATTTTTTTTAATTCATTTGTCAATACATTCCATAAAATATCGTCTCATATTAAATAGCATCATTGGTTCTAAAGAAACTGCTGCAGTATTTATTATAAGTGTTATACGTAAAATAATAGTTAATTTTTTGAAATTTTTATGAATTAAATAATTATATTAATATCTTACCACAAGAATATAACTACCACGAACAATCCAACGTTCAGGAAAGTTGTTTTTAAACACTGTTTCACTCCACTTTCTCTGTAACGTAATGGTGTACCATCTTGTAGAAACCACATATTTCGCCTTAAGTTTGATGACAATTCTTTGAATAAATCAATAAAATACTTTTATAAAAAATGTAAATAAATCTCGACATTCAAATTGCAAAGTAATTCGCATATCCGTAAAAAATAATTACCAATGATTCCAAACTATAGGACATGCATTTTAAATATGAATTTTGAATGATATTTTATAGATATGCGAATTACCTTGCAAGTTGGATGGTTAGATTTATTTGGATTTTTATAAAATGATTTTATTGGTTTATTGGAAGAATTGTCATCAAACATAAGGCTAAATATTTGGTTTATGCAAGATGGTACACCAATACATTACAGAGAAGGGGGAGTGAGAGTATTTAAAACAAACTTTCCTGAACGTTGGATTGTTCGTGATATTCATATTCCTTGATTATGTGGTAAGATATTAATATAATTATTTAATTCATTAAAATCCCAAAAGAATACCTATTGTTATACTTATAATAAGTACTGCAGCTGTTTCTTTAGAACCAATGATGCTATTTAATATGAGACAATATTTTATAGAATGTATTAACAAATGAATTAAAGAAAATGGTGGACATATCGAACACTTACTTTGACAAAAAGTTAAATGTTATTTAGTTTAACAATTTATTAATTTGGTTTGTAAATAAAATGTTTTGATTATGACTTTAATTTAATACAAAACGTAAAATGTTTGATGTAAAATCCAATTATTCTGTTATTTTATCGAATTCTATTATTAATTATCCTGCTGATATATTTATTTTATTTAATATTTCGTTAACTATTAACTTAATTAAAGGAATTTTATAACAAAATTTAGAAGTATTGATGTTTTTATCTATTTTTCTTTCATTGCCTGGAGTAATTGCGTTAAATCAAAATTATGCAGTTGATTTGTAAAATGCGATTATCTCGAAAACCGTTAAGTTTTAAAGTTATTAACAAGTATACCTTTTCTTTGTTAAAATAATGTATCTTCAATATTTTTTTATCAAAAATACCGCTAACTTGAAGAACAAAAAAGTTAAGTGCAAATGTATGCCACGTATGTGGTATATGTGGCGCCCTCTATTGGCTATATCAAAGAATGCAACAAATTATAATTCCTAATATTAAATAGTACCCAGTTGTAAATTTTTATACATAAATGTTTACAAACATAAAAGTTATAGCGAAAAATAAAATTTTAAATTTCCACTTTAACACCCTGTATCTTTTTTAATATCAACATTTTATTAAAGCAAGTTGACTTTAATCGTAATATTTTAAAGCGTAGAATCTGCGGTTTCTTTTTGTACAATTACTTAAGGACCACCCTGTATATATATATTATTATTTATGTGATACGTTTTGTATTATTTATTAAATGTTTATAATTATTTTAGGCTTTTGTATTTCAAAATAATAATAACAATAGGTCCGAATCCCAATATGACTTTCCTTTTTTATTTTTAAAAATCCCACGTTAATCTTAATAAAAATATGTAATATACGCAAAGATGCTAAATTTTAAAATAAAATAAGAATTTACAACATAATCTCAGTTGTTGGTTTTTTATTATTATCATCCACAAACATGTTTTGAAGTTATACTTCTATACGCGCGTTCAACGTTGGAAGTTTGTACTGCGGGAGTGAATCGGCGAAATCATTACATATGTAAGATATAACTAAGAGAGAGACAGAAGATATATTTTCTCTCCCTTTCTCCCTCGAAAATAAAAATGTTTCTGTTGTAAATATATTTAATATTTATTAATATTATTATTTTTTTATTAATATTATTATCATGGTAAATTAAACATATGCGTAAGTAAGTTATGTATATTGTCATTTTTAAATAATTATAAATATTGCATTTTAATTTGTATTGTATTATTGTATTGAATTATGTTGCATATAGTATTTTTATAATAATAACAAAATAAACAATGAATTTACACAACGTGTAAAAATTTTTATTTGCATTCAACTTCTTCTATACATATATGAAAATAAAAATATATATTTCATTAAAATATTGATTCAATCCTTCATTTACTATACTCCTATTACAGGTCAAATGTTTATATACAGCAAACGATGAACCATACACCAATATACCTAATTATTTTTCTCTTTCTGCTCTCTTTACCTAGCACTCTAGCATTACATATTTTATGTAATGGTTGTGTAGGTTTATTGTGTAAAATTCGGTTTGAATAAAATTAATGTATTTTATGCAATGTATTATTTCATAAAATGGATTTTTTGTTTCAGGTAACTTGTACAATGATTCAGAAATAGAAAAACAAAATTGGTAAGGCACTAGATTTTAATATTTAAAATGCATATCAATTTAGATAAAACTGTTACATCTCTTTAATAGTATATTCTTTTATTAAGTCAAACAAAATCCTATTAGTCCAGAGAAATAAGTTATGTATTACTGTGACTTTGACCGTCACTGGCATTTGACAAGTTTTTGAGTTTTAGGTACCTCGATAACCAAAACCTTTATGTTTTCTGCTGTAGATTCAGTGGACATTTTAAATCATTAAAAATTTAAGTCCAAAAATTGTAAACATTTTAAAATCCTTAATTTTGAGTAAATGCTAATACATTTTGTAAAAATAAATCTACAACCTTGACATTCTATGATATAACAGTATGTATTGGTTGATACAACCTAGATATGTGGATTATATATTGCTAAAAATGTGGTTAAAATTGTCATAATTGAATCAGAGTAATTCATCAATTAGTTTAAAACTTATTTAATTTGTTAAGTAAAAGAGAGGGTTATTCTATCAACCGAATTTAATAAAAAACTATTTTCAAAATAATATTTTCGCTCTTGCCTAAAAAAAACTTTTTTCATATTAAAAAGGCTGTCATGTTTTCACAAATTAAAACAAAAAAAAATCCTATGACAATTAGGACGAAGTTGGTCACTTTTTTTATTAAATCCATAGCTTGTTTCTTTGTAATGTAAACATAGCAAGAAAATAAAGAAAAAAAATATGGGGTAGTAACCAAGAGAAGAGTAATAATTGTTTGAATAATTATTATATATTCCAAATTGAATAAGAAACAAATAACTCGACCTAGTTCAAGTGTATTATACGAGTTCAATATCAGGTCGCAACAATTGTTAAAAAGAAAAAAAAATACGTTTAAAACAGAGACCTTTGTTGAAAAATAACACCGCTGCCTGACCCGATTTAAGCACGAGTACTGTGTCAGCAAAAGCTCGACCTCGGTAATTGAGAATACGGGTTCATAAAAAACGAACGAAGTGGGCCAGGGAGGCAGTAACAGCGGAACAGCCGAGAGGGCTCTACGTCAGAAGTTTGGGCGATCCTCATTACGCAGTCCAGTGAGTGCGCTATTGTAAGTCGACGGAGATAGTTCCGTATAAGTGCCGGTACCTGGTGTTTCGAAAATTCGTGATAGCGCGTGGTACCTTAACAAACTATACCTAAATTCCAGTGGGACTGAAAGGCGTATTCATTAGCTAGGGCCTAAATACGCGAAGGTTACTAAGCCTATATACTAATATATACTAACCCAAGAAATATATAAAAACGTAGATTGTCGACCCTTTAATTTCTTGCTAAGGTCTCCTCTCGTCTCCTTTCGCGCCTGAACGGATCTTTATTGGTTATAACTGACAGCTCGTTAACTTAATTGTAGTACACAGTCTATTTAATACATTTACAGGCAGAGACTAGAAGAGTAGACAATGTCTGTTTATGCATTTTCCGGCTTCTAAAGTAAGCCAATAACCTATGACTCCTTACGGGGCCTCCATCGGAGTATCCTTCAGCCCCTATCCTGCTTTTTCCCTACCCTCTTGTAAATTTACGATGGAGAAACCACGTCCATTCAGACTAGTTGAGCCAGAAAGCCTTGCCTCCGCTCGCAGAGATAAGCATCCTTTAAAGTTTAAACCTAGGATATTACAGGGGTTACAGCAGTCTAAACTCGGCTAGTATTACGAATATACCAATTAAGTAACCTAATTAGTGGCATTTCAAAGATCAAGAACTGAATTTTTAATAACAAAAGTTTAAAAAATATTGCTTTTGAGCAGTTTTGTCTTCTTCTTAGCGTACCGTCTCCCTACGGAGGTTGGCAATCATAGTGGCTATTTTTATTTTAGAACTAGCTGCTCTAAACAAATCAATCGATCTGCATTGATACCAATCACGTAGATTCTCTAACCAAGAGTTCTGCCTTCGGCCAACAGATCTTTTTCCTTGAATCCTTCCCTGTATTATGAGTCTTAAAATTTCATATTTTGGTCCCCTCATCACGTGACCTAGTAATTAGAGTTTTCTGGTTTGTATAGTGGTGATTAGTTCTGTTTATTAACCAACCCTCTCCAGTACTTATTTATTTGTAATTCTATCATTCCATGATATTTTTAATACTTTGCGGTATAACCAGAGTTCGAAGGCCTCGATTCTTTTTAAATTATATTTTTTTAATGTTCAAGTCTCAGCTCCATATAATAATATTGAAAATAAATAACAGCAAATGGTACGTAGTCTGATCTCAAAATTTAGATTTTTGCAAGTTAGGAGTGGCTTCATTCGTGTAAATGCTGATCTCGCAATCTCTATTCGCCTGTTTATTTTTACAGTATGATCACTGGTTTCATTGATCCAAGTTCCCAATTGAGTTTTGTCTACAAACCTTCAAAATGTGTAGCAATTCGTTCACTTTAGATCTGTCAAAAATCTGACAAAATCTGTGATTTTGATCAAATCATTTACACTAAAAGTTAAAATAAGTTGATGTAAATAATTAATAAAATTAAAATTGTTAATGATCATTTAACTGTAAATGATCTGTTTCAGTGTTTTAGTGGTACATTCAGTGAAAAATTTTGGATGTTTTAAACTGGTTTAAAACTGCGTTAGGACAAGATATTTCAGTAGACTTGACATTTTTTATAACGCGAAATCGAGTATCCACCGTCAGCATCAAATTTTAACCTAAAATTTAGTGTAATGTGAACACGTTGTGAGTACGATCATATATAACTGTGTTGATAACATATTCCTGTTGGTTAAAGGTAAGGACAATTTTGGTTACTGATTGTTAATAATTATAAAAAATTAACCCCCTCTGTGGCTCAGTGGTAAGAGCGCCTACCTTTGAACCTAAAGGTCGTGAGTTCGAATCCCACCTGGGTGGAAATTTTCGTTTATTAAAAATTAATAAATGAAAATAATTTCTATCCTTGTGCGATCGGTACTCACCGGAGGGACCGCAGACGTTCGGATACAATTAGCGTCTCTTAGCAAAGACAATGACGTCGACTTTGCTAAGTATCAAGACAATTACTCTACACACATACACACACACTACACACCTGACTGTAATGATAGTATGGTGGATAAGGACTTCATTTTATGATCAGATGAACTAAGTAAGGCAAGTTCACTTGAAAGTGAAGTGAATATAGGTAATGAAACTAAGAACGCAGCTCAAAGTTTAGATCAGGAATCCTCTGATGATGATGAAGATATCCAAGATACAGACGAGGTTCTGCGACTTTGCCGCCAACTAGTACAGAATATTTCGCTGTTTGGACTGAGGACAATGCAGAAGATTTTATTCCGAGATATGATCTACCAGCCAGAAGAGACCCAGTTATTACAGATTAATTGAATCGAGGCAGTTCTGCATTAAACTGTTTTCTACAAGATTTCCTACAAATTTGTTTATGTATAAGGCCCAGTGTACAAACCGTAGGCTTGAAATGTTAAAAGAAAAAAAGAAGAAAACTTTTGTCAAAACGCGCCAAAAAGAAATGATGCTACTTACTGGTGTTACGTTAATTATACAATATAATAGAGTTCCTTCTTTCGCAATGTACTAGTCTAACAATTAATCGCTTGAAAACGATTATATTCGTAGTGTAATATCAAGGAATAGGTGCCAACTACTATTATCAAAATTGTATTTTGCTGAACCCAATAAACCTACCACAATAAATAAAACTTATTATATAGATAATGTTATTTACTGCTTGAAGACAAGTTTTGTGAGAGCGAGAAGTGATTCTCCCCACTAATCAATTTACGGATCTAAGGCAAAATTCAAAGGGCGATGTATATTGTGGCAGAATTTGCCTCTCAAATGCATAAAACGTGGCTTAAAGTTATGGACAAGATGCGATTCGGAAACTGGCTATGTTTGGGATATAATAATAATAATAATAATATACGTTTATTCAAATCAATAAGTATTACATTAATTTACAATTTCAATTTCAGTTTACTTACAGTAACACAAACGTAAAAAAAGTCTTTAAATCATTAACATGCTTGTTGACTTAATCTGTCTAATATTAACAGGTTTAATGTTTTTTTTACAAATTATTATTTCATTTTTACAGTTTTTAATCTAATCTAATTTGTTTGGTTTTTGTTTTATCTAGTATAATTTAAATTTATTAAATTGTTACACAACTCCCTTTTTTCTTTTACCCAAGCATTAACTAATTTTTTATACAAATAAAAATTTTTGATATTTTTAAAATAAAATATTTAATTGACCGTTGCGTGATTGTTTTTAAAGTGTGAAGACATTCAACATTCAATTTTCTTCTTGTTTCATAATTTAACACTTTTACTTTAAGAGGTATTTTATCTTTATGAATATTTTTAAGTAGCTCTAAGCAGTACAATTGCCGAACATCAAGAACCTGAGTTTCATGAAAAAGTTGGTCTTAGGGATATGTTTTTCGTTTTCCATAATATATTAGTCTAAGAAACCATTTCTGAGTATTTTGAAGGGTCACCAGATGGCAATCAGCTACGCCACCCCATCCTAAAATGCCATATACAAGATGAGATTGTACTAAAGACAGGTAAAGCATTTTAAGCTGTTTAACATCTAAAAACTCTTTTAAATAGCGGAATTTTGGTAACAGTCCTCGTATTTTTTTATAATATTCTGCTTTAAATATTTGTTGTTTTTTATTTATTTTTAATGAGTTAAAAGTTGGCAGAAAATTTTTATATATTGCAAAAGGTATATATAAATATGTATGCATGCAAAAATGATAATTAGATGGCAGGTACTCTGGGAGAACGTGTGGTAAATCAGTTGTCTTCAACAAATTCTAATAAAATAGTTGTAATTTGCTTCGATAGATTTTTTACAACAGTTATACACTGGTTATAAACCTTTCGCTTGAGACACATGGGAATTGAACTTTTTAGAATATGGCTTAATTTGACAAATGCTACCCATGTTAGGCCTATTCGCCTCTGTATTTCATGTGTTCGATTGTCTCTGCTTATTTTGATTTCGTGTCTCAGATATTTGTAAGTGTCTGTTTGTTGTATGGTACAGCTAATCAATAGTTTATTTCCACTCATTACGAGTTTTGTTATAAGCTTAGTTTTCTCAAAATTTATCTTTAATCCTGCTCTTTCAGACAGACTTTTAAGCGAATGAATCATAGAAACTGTATCATGTAAATTATCTGCGATTAATACAACATTATCTGCAAACTTTCGGTGATTTAATCTTTCTCCATCTATATTGATGTATATATCTTGCCATTGAGTGCTCTTAAATATTGACTCTAGAGCTCCCGTGAACAATTTTAGTGAATTATTATATGTAGATGTTTTTGATTAGTGTCGTGTACCTGTAATCTATTCGGCCTTGATTTATGGCTTCTAGTATTGTTTCAAACTCTACAGAATCAAAAGCCTTCTCGTAATCGACAAATGCAAGAACCAGTGGTATATTGTACTCGATGCACTTTTCTATTAAGATCTTTATGGTATGCAAATGGTCATTTATGCCATATCCTGCCCTGAAGCCTGCCTGTTCTTTGGGCTGATAGAAATTATAGATGTTTAGGTGTTAGCCTCTTTGTTAAGATTTTCATAAAGAGTTTGTACATATGTGTCAAGAGGCTGATGGGTCTTTAATTTTCTAATTTGGTAATATCCACCAGCTTTGTCAACACAATAATATTGCGCACAAGACTAGACGCTGACCGATGATACTGTTCTACAATCTGGTAAACCTCAAATAAAACAAAGGTCTTAAAACCCAAACATTTCAAATCAATTATGAAAACGTACAAAATTGCTGCTTGGTATTAAGAAAGATGAGCAGCAATCCGAAGCTAGAACCGGATCCTGAAGAAGATGTTACGTATGTGGAAGGATTTGGGATAAAACCACAAGAAAATTTTGTTTCATAAAAAAAATTTCATAGAAAATAAACTACAAGTAAAAAAAGTAGCAAATTAAACATTGGTGACATTTGTCCCCCACGCTACTGAATATGTCATTCTTAGTCACGCCACTAACAGAGGGACAAAATTTTAACTTATCTTACATTTATTTAACCCATTTTAATAGTAACTATCTCAAAAGTTAAACGAAAATCAACAAATTAATATTTATAACACATTTATAACGAGTTTAATTAAAAAAATTGTGCCAGAGCGAGAGCAACTTGCTTTAAAAACTTCGGCTTTTTGAAGTCATATACATATTTAACATTTCCCATATACAGTACCCATTTTAACCAACATATTTGCGATCGTGCATTTTCTCCTCTCATGAATACTTCGACATTATTTAGAGAAGCTTATACCTTTGAAAACCTTCGTTTTCCTCTGTAGTGGCCTAATTTGGATTTGAATAATTTCCGCTCTAGAACGGTTGTACCACTTTATATTTCCCAGCAATTGAGTTTTTGGGAAACATTTTAAATCGCAATATTTAAATTGTATATATTATAGATTATATTAATCCTGGTTTCCCTATATTTTTGTTTGATATATAAATCGAGAACATGTTTTTGTATAATATTTATTAAAACATAAACCTCGTGAATTGCAGCAACGAAAATCAAACAATTTAAACAAATGCTGTAGAATTTATATAACCAATATAAATATGTATTTACGTCATTAGTATATTTCTATAGAACATTAAATATTAAATATCCATGTTTTTATTTACGTAGAATATTGTGTATACAGAATTGCATACCGTATTATAAAAGTGGATGGCGAAAAGAGAGATATGGTACGGTATCAAAAACAGGACAGAACCAATTGCGTCAAAATTCTTTTTAAATAAAGTATTATCCCATTATGATCGAGCTTTACAATATATGTAACGTTTTTAGACCGGTACAGATTTCTCTTGTGGAACCATAGTTAGGCTATTAGCAGGTAGATTGATGTCATAAATCAGTTGTCAAAAGCTAATTCTGTCGTTAGAAGTAAGCTGTATGGAATAACTTTGAATATATTGTTTGTTTTGTGGGATTTATTTTAGGTGCACATGGCTGATTCGATGGAAACTGGAGTACGATTTAAGTAAGTATTGTAGCGTTTTTAAATAAACTAAACGGTTCTAATTTATATAAATATTCTTCTTCTTCTTTTGGTATCCTAACCCTGGATGGGTCTTTGCCTGTCTGGCTATGTTCTTCTATTTAGATCTCTCTTGTGCCCTCCTTCTCCATTGTCTTATGTTCATTGTTTTCAGGTCGTCTTCCACGTCATCCAACCATCTCGTTCTGGGCCTTCCTTTTTTTTCGCCTTCCTATGGGCTTCCATTAAAACATTTTCTTTGTTGTTTTTGCATCATTTTGTCTCTGCACATGACCCAGCCATAACAGTCTTTGTCTTTTCACAAATCTTACAATGTCATAACCTTCATTTAACTCACTATACTTCTCCGGAAATGAAATCAGACAAGGTGAAAGAGGAGCAGGGTTTATGGTAACCAAAAAACTGAGGAAAGCCATTATCGCATTTACACCAATATCAGATAGAATTTGCACCATAAGATTTAAAGGTAAATTTCATAACGTGACAATGGTTAATGTATATGCACCAACGGAAGAGGCTGATGAAGAAGACGTTGAAAGATTCTACGGAGAACTACAGGATGTATGTGATAAAATCCAAAGACACAATGCTGTTATAACGTTAGGCGATTTTAAGGCTAAACTGGGAAAAGAAGAAACGTTTGCAAATATATTTGGGAAACACAGTTTTCACACTGAAACCTGTCAAAATGGACTCAGGGTGGCACAGTTCGCAGCAGCAAATAATTACGTAGTTGTCAGTACTAACTTCCAGAGAAAAGATATCCATAAAGGAATATGGAAAATATTAGGAACTAACGAAGCCAATCAAATTGACCATATATATATATATATATATATATATATATATATATATATATATATATATATATATATATATATATATATATATTACAGGATCCAATTTGTAAATAGAATACATCTTGGAGACGGCTATCGCCGTATTCCCGTCCTCCTCCGCCAATCCTCTCGGTCCAAGGCATGCTCCTCCTCCAAACCTCTCGATTCCATTGCTCTTCTAATACCTTCATTCCATGAGCGTCGAGGTCTACCTCTTTTTCTTCTACCAGGGGGCTTCCATCTGTGAAGTTTTTGGGGCCAACGTTCGTCAGGCATTCTTAACAGGTGTCCAAACCATTTACTTCTTTCAAAAAGATAGTCAACAGACATAACTAATGTCAGAACGTATCGCGGGGCGAACTCTGACTCAGATCACTATTTTGTAGGGGCAAAATTACGGCAGAAAATAGCGACAGTAGCAAAAGGGAAAAATATACAAATAAAAAAAGCGAATGTCGAAGGATTCAAAAGCGCAACAAAGAGACAAGTTTACAGAAATGCTCTCCAAATAAAATTTAACCGAACTAAAGAGGAAGATACTGCAGAGTAGAAATGGAGACAATTAAAAACAATTATAACGGAGTCAGCAGAGGAAACTGTCGAAAAAGCCAAAAGGCAAAGATATGCGGAATGGTATGATGATGAATGCAGAACTGCAGTAGAGAAAAAAGGCAAGCTAGGCTTAACCAACTTCAAAGAAACACAAGAAATAGCAGTGAGATTTATAACGAAAAAAGAATACAAGCGACTAGAATATGCAGAAGAAAGAAAAGAGAGGCTATGAAAAAACAAGTACAAGAAATCGTAAAGCATAACAACAGACGCGAAAGCAGAAAATTCTAAAAATGCATAAAAGAAAGCACACATTTAGAAGCACACGTCATTTAGAACAAAACTAACGATATGCAAAGACAATGACGAGGAACTACTAACAGAGAAGCAAAAAATGATAATGAGATGGAAACAATATTTTGAAGAAAATCTAAATGCAGACAACGAAAATGATCATAACGAGATAATATATTATACGGCGGAGCTGCACATCAAAAATCCGAGTTATGAAGAAGTAGTTCAGATACTAAATAAATTAAAAAACAATAAAGCACCAGGAACGGAAGAAATTTTGGCAGAATTATTGAAGCATGGAGGATCCGAACTCTGGGAAAGAATCCATTACCTAATAACATTAATATGGACGAAGGAGCAAATGCCAGAGGAATGGACAGTTGGCCTCATACAGCCAATATAGAAAAAAAAAGATAAGAGGGAATGCCAGAATTATAGGCCAATTACATTGCTAAATGTAATATACAAACTTCTTTCTGGTATAATCTACAATAGATTATTAGAATGCTCCGAAAATATAATTGGTGATTATCAAAATGAATTCAGATCAAATAGAGCCACTACAGATAACATATTCATACTAAGAACGATACGAGAAAAAGCTTATGAATATGACATAGACCTATATAATATGTATATAGACTTTAAACAAGCTTTTGATAGTGTGAAAAGAGACAGAATGCTGGAAGACCTTTGTAATCTAGGTATACCTAAGAAATACATTAGCCTCATAAAAATGACGATGCAGGGTTCAAAAGTCGCAGTCAAAGTAGATGGAGAACTGACTCCCCTGTTTAACATTAACATGGAAGTAAGACAGGGAGATGCCCTATCAACCATGCTATTCAACCTAGTTTATATAAATATATTTATTTATAATTTTACATCACGATGATATCAACTTAACTTAGCTAATATCAGCGCTACTTATATTTACAAGTTATTATGTACTAGAATATTCTGGAATAGTCCACCTCTATTCAGTTGCATTAGCACCTCGATCTCAATCTGGGTCGATACATCCGGATACATCCATGCTCAACTCTTAGCATTTTTTGTGTTACAACATTAAAACTCATTGTGCCCAAGACTGAGATGTAGTGCATAAAAGTCCTGCCCCCTTTTAAATTTAATGTTTGTTTCGTCCCTTCTAAGTGTTTTCTGTTTTAGTGTGTTTAAATTGTCCTTAATTGTTTTAATTTTATTATTTTATTTACTCGACTTTGCAATAATCTACTATTTTGCCAATAGAACTTTATCAAAAAAATTTAATAATTACAAGTTAAAAAATAATTTCACACCTACACAATTTGTACATCTAAACTTATTCATTGTCATAAAACTATCACCTTCATAAAACAATTACTCAATAAATAACACACATTTCATAAATATATCTCTCGAATAAGTATAAATAACTTTTAAATAATACAATGGTATATAACATCACTTTCATTTAACAAACAATCACACACATATCTCTGCTTCATTGGATCAAATCTATCTCCTCAAGAACTTCCCGTTTACTGTCAAACAACCACAATAGCAGAATTAAGTTCTTCATTCAACAATACATAATAGTTTCAACTATGTTCTACCATCCATCAATTAATAGAGTACCGGTATCATTTATTTAACTTTGTATCGAGACCCGAAGATGCTTTGCATATTGTAGAAAGCGAAACCGGTCGTCTGATAGTTAAATTAAATTGACTGTGAGTAAGTCTTATTTATTATTTCTTTACCTATTTAAAATGGACTCACACAAGCAACACATTCAACATATGGATCAATTTTACAATATGTCATAAAAACTTTATAATTTATGATGTAAATTTTTATCGGCGCTGGTGACACTAAACATGTAAGGTAAACTAACCATTCGATAAGAAGGGGGGAGGTGGGCGCATTTTGGTAAATCATGTTTATACGACATTTATAACTTAAATAAACGTAATATAAAAATAATGACCTGCGAAATAATGCCGCACAAAATTATTGGTACCAGTAGTAGGAACAATCTTTGATTTTCGGAAAATTTTGACCTGATTAGATTACTTTTTTTGCAGTGCTCTACAGGGCTGAGAAATCTAGGGCACACCCCTCTATTTTTAAGTACCTAGTACAAATGAGGTAATTTGAACCAACATGAAAATCACTGATTTAAATTTAGTTGCACAAAATGATAACATTTTTGGACATGCCGTACATTTTTTCCGGTACTTCTAAGAGAAAAATATATTACGATCAAAAATTCCTGTATGGCCTTAACATATTTTAAGATTGACATAAATTATCAACAAAAACAAAATGCTGTACAAAACAAATGGTTCTAAATGGCTTTCAAAGTAATAAAGTCTAGCTGTATCTCGGACAAAATTTTTGGACAGAAATAATTTAAATTTTTTTTACAACCTTTTAAAAATAACCGGTTTTTAACCAAGAAATATTTTTTTAGGTTTCTTGGGTCATTTTAAACAAAAAAAAGTATTTTGCCATTTTTGCCCAAAGTTGATAATTTTTAAGTTATAAACAATTTAAAATCATCAAAAAGGGAAAATTCGCACTTTCGAGGCTGTAAAACTCATACGAAAATTATTATTTTTCAGCTTGTTAAGTGCCTAAATTAAATAGCACTTTTAAAAAGATCTGTTAGGCTTGTTTTGTTCTTTTAAGACTCCTTTACTCCGTTTGGCATTAGAGGACAAAAACGTTCGGAAATACTCAAAAAGACAGTCCGCAGTTTTTCAGCCTTTTTAACTTTTTCCTAACCCCCAGCCTTAAGGAGTTGCTTTACACACAGCGGACAGAAGGAAGTTATATTTAAAAATTGTTAAAGGGGGAGCGGATTTTCCTTCCGAACTTTTGGGAAAGTATAGTTTCATTTTCCTTATCTGATGAGGTTCATTCGTTATTGCTGTCCAATTACAGTACCACTTTTTGGGGCTAAACAGAAACATGTTTCATTTATTTTATAAATTTTAGATTTATCTAATCTACTGGTAGCACTCATATTGCTTAAAATCATAAGTACACCATTGAACCATCTACATATTTCCTCTTCAGTTTTAGCGCCTCCACCAACGTGAGTGTATTCTACTTACTTCTGGGAAAGTTGTTGGGTGCCAGTTAAGGAAGCTGTAATATCATTTTCTGCCAGATAATCATTGACAAAACAAGCTTTAATATCTTTCTCTCGGACATGTTTCTCTACTGAACTCAATAACACGTATTTGTCAATTGGAAACCTCATCTTAGCACAAGTTAATATAAATTCAACTAGGTGGTCTTCAGTACCCTTTCCCAAGTGAGAGCCGAATCCACAGTGCACTGAATCTCTTCGAGACTTTCCAGATATTTTATTGGGCAAAGTTGTTCTCGGAACTTTAAATACACGAGTGGCTGTGGCCATAGGCACTCCTTCGGATATGGTGTTTAAAGCGAAATTTACTTTTGGATGTGAGTACTAGAATTTTTTGGTGTTTCTGCTTTTATTATTGGTCAGTTCGTTTGACATATTTATTAGAAGAAATAAAATTGGTGTATTTATGTAAACATGCTGCACGGATAAAACAGTAAACTTATTTACATACTTGTGGTGATTTTTTGGATTCCACTTATGGCCTCCTTAGTCGTTCCAAATGTCACACTATTACCTATAATTAAAAATAATATATATTTAAGGAAAATTATACTACCAGTATTTAAAACCAGGATTTTTAATCGGTAGAACCTATCTGTTCTCATACACATGCTTATACTTACGTTCAGCAACGACATTGCACAGAAGAATAAAAAGAGAATCTACAAGGTTCATTGAAAAGACAAATATACCAAACTATGAAAAAAAATGAAGTAGCTAAATTCGGAATAAAGTTCAAAATCAAAGACATTACTCAAGTAGCAAAATTTAAATAAATATTTGACAGGAACAGAATAATTATATACCGGAATCATGAAAAAAAAACAGACCAAAAACAACTATAACATTAAGTTATCTACGTTTGGTTAAAATTATAAATAGTACAGGATTTGTATGGCATCATGTTGTTTTACTTTCAAAACAACTGTATATAATATATTTCTTAAAACGATATACTTATAAAGTTTCTGTTCGCTTTGTTTTTAAAATAAAATAATCAGTCTGCAACCGACATCAATAACTTTCATTGTACCGCTATATTCCTGTTTGTCAGACTTTCCAATATTGCATTTCGTTTTTAAGCTTCGTAATCCATATTTGATTTGAAAACCTCTTCCTCAAAAATAAAACATTATCCCTTGACGTTGTTTCAAGTATTTGAAAGAGGATATAATCTGAAAGGATCAGCGTAGTGAAACGAAGATTCAGTGATCTCGGGAGAATTCTCGGAAAAACTGACGGAATGAAATAATTGAGAAGAATTGATTTTGAAATATAAGATGTGCGTTGCTCGAAGGTAGCCCTTGTCTGTTCGCCGGGGTGACAGTTATAAGAAAATCTCCGAAAGAAAAGCGAAATGCCTCCATACAAATCAGTTAAATGGGCTGGGCTATTATTTTTCGAAGATAAAAAGCGATGTATGAAATTTTAATGCATATACAGTGTGTCCATTTAAGTCGGCATCAAATGGGAAACTTTTTTATTATTCATTTATCTAAAATTGTTATTCTTTATAAAAAGTTGCACATGGTCTAAAACCAGATGAAAACTAAGATGCAACAATTAGATATCAAATTTTATCAATATGCGAAGGGTAAGTTACCAATGTCCACTATACTGAAAGCAAGGGTTTCTAATGAGACCCAAAGTCTTATTGACTGGACGCCTATTTAATATTAAATGTGCGTGTTTTTTTAAACGGTGGAATCTAGCACTACATTACAAATTTTGAAACGGGCCCTGGTCTAGATTTGTGCTAGAAATATTTTAGGTAATCGTTATTTTAGGCCTTGAGTTTTCAATAAGTACAATCAAGTTTTTCAAGCGCTTAAAAATTGCTTTCAGACTGTATTGTGCCACATGTACATTATAAATCAATTAAAATCCGTAAGAATTTTGTCGCTTGCCGGTAGTGATCTATTTTTTTGCGGTAAGTGCTAACGGAGACGATTTGAACATGCCAGGGTAAGTACTTTTATTAATTTCATTAGGTTTTGAATTGGTTTCGGGGATTATGTAGATTAGAGGTGGTTTCATGGCATTATCAGAGTATGAGAGAATTTTATTTATAAGACTTATTTGTAACATATATTGTTTTAGGTGGAATTATTTATGAATTTAGTTTTAATGTTTCTTTTGAGTGTGAGTAAAATAGAAATATCTGTAAGTGTGTTTATTTCTTTGGAGTATTATTGTTCCACTAAGTATATTAGTATATAATCCGATGTTGCCAGATTGTTATATATTTTCCTTCAAAGTCAAGTAGTCTGTTTTTTATCAAAAATATTTTTTTTTCAGGCCAAGCGGCTAAAAAATAGAAAAGTATTGGGATAACTCTAGTAAAGATAAATGAGATTTTTCTAGTGATATTAACGTAGCTGAGAAGAACTACTTTAAATGCATCCTGTAGAAGCAGTTTGAACTCCAACAATGCAGGAGAAAATGAACCTCTACCTTTTTTTGACTCTGATACCCTAAATGAAGATCCAGTAGCAGATAATTTTCCAAGTGTATTGCCTCCACCCAATAATGATAACAATGATGATTGGACGGATATAGAAGAAAACTCTGTTGATATGCCTTTTTTTGGAAATCCTCGAATCAATGTCAATTTGATATCTGAAGCGCAACCTGTTGACTGCTTCTATTACTTTTTTGACGACATGTTTTAACTAATTAGTAATGAAACAAATAGAAGAGGTAATGAGGTAATTCTGTGTCGTCGTAATAGTAGGTCTCTAAAAGAAAAACAATGGAAAAACATATCTGTCGAAGAAATGAAAAAGTTTATTGGACTTTGCTGTCTGAGTGGCACAGTAGTTTTCCCACAACTCTCGAAATAGTGGAGTAAATATCCGCTATGCTATTATCCGATTTTTGGACCTACGATGTCCAAAAATAGATTACAGATGATTCTAAAAATGTTACGACTTTCTTCTCTATTATTTTGATCATACTAATTAAATTTTTAAAGTATGTCTAGTTTTAAACATAATACTGGCAAATATCAAAAAACTTTTGTATCTTGGACCAAATTTTTCAATAGATGAGTCTATGATAAACTGGAAGGGGCGCTTATCTTTTAAGCAGTATTTAGCTAATAAAAGCCATAAGTATGGTATAAAATTATATGTGCTAACTACTAGTGATTAATTTATTATCAATGTTCTTGTATTGTAACGATACATTTTGCTTAGCTCAGGGTAAGAACATAGGGGTAGAAGATTGGGCAAACAAAATAATCGATACTGTGCGAACGGCACTCAGGGGTTTGTTGGAGAGCTGGGTCGTGAATAAGTTGAATCAGATTGGGGTAACTACAAAATGATACAAAGAGATACTTACATAAATCTCCTGGAACAAAACGAAAAAATATGGCAGACAAGATTTACGTCTAGCTATTTTCTTTTCGGACGCCGCTTCGAGAAAACTTCCTTCCGGAAGAAAGAAAAAATTCTTTTTTCCTAAAATCAAGAATACACACAAGGGTTATTAGTCTATTTTAAATAAAAATAAAAAATATGGATCAGAGAAATAAATCAAATGTTTATTTTTGTCTCAAACAAACAGTTAACAAAAATACAGATTGCACAAAAAACATTTTTTTTTGTTTTATAGCCCCTTTTCTATCCGAATTGTCGAATAAAGGCCTCTCCCATTTCTCGCCATTTATTCCTGTTGTGTGCTATGCGTTTCCATATTGGTCCTGCGACTCTTTTGATATCGTCGCTCCAGCGCATTTGAGGTCTTCCTCTTGGTCTCTTCGCATCGTATGGTCGCCAGTTTCCAACTTCTTTGTCCCATCTACCACCTTCGAGATGTTCGTTGTGTCCAGCCCATTTCCATTTTAATTTAGCTGCTTGTTTCGCGGCGTCCTTTATTTTTGTTTTGTTCCGGATTGCTTCGTTCGTTTGCCGATCTATTAGTGAGATACCAAGTATCTGTCGTTCCATGGCTCGCTGAGTTTTTCGAATCTTGTCTATGTTCTTTTTTGTGAATGTGCAGGTTTGAGCTCCGTAAGTGAGAACGGGAAGGATACAAGAATCGGACACTTCGGTTCGAAGGTTTTGGGGTATCTTTTTGTCTTTCAGTATGTATGAGAGTTTTCCAAATGCGGTCCATCCCATTCTTACTCGTCTGCTTATTTCGGTAGTCTGGTTTTCTTTATTTACCTTGATATTCTGACCCAGACATATGTATTCTTCTACATGTTCCACTTTTGTTCCTTGGATGGTTATCGTCGGTTGATCATCTTTATTCGACATTAGCTTAATTTTACTCAGATTCATTTTCAGTCCTTTTTTTATGGATTCCGTATGAAGCTCATCGATCATCGTCTTCAGTTATTTCCAGCTATCGGCTATTAGTACTACGTCATCTGCATATCTTAGATGGTTTAAATACTTTCCGTTTATCGATAGTCCCTTTGTTTCCCAATTTAGTGATTTCAAGATGTCTTCAAGTGCGGCAGTAAATAGTTTTGGAGATAATGGTCTTATTCCTCGGTTGATTTTTATTGGCCTCGTTTTCATTCCGTTATCCATCGTGACTACCATTTCAGCGTATTGATATTTATTATGTATTAATATCCTATATCTAGAATCTATTCTGCTGTTGACCAGTGCTTCCTCAAAAGCCCATAATTCTATGCTGTCAAAAGCTTTCTCCTAGTCTATAAATGCTAAACAGATTGGTAAATTGTATTCGTTAACTTTTTCTATTAGGACCTTTAGTGTGTGAAGATGGTCACAAGTACTGAACTCTTTTCTAAATCCAGCTTGCTCTACTGGTTGATATACATCGAACTTTGTTGTCAATCTACTTGTAATTATTTTTGTGAATGTTTTATAAAGTTGTGATAGTAGTGATATTGGACGATAATTTTTCAGATCTGTATTGTCCCCTTTTTTGTGTATTAATATTGTGTTAGAAGTATTCCATTCCTTTGGTATGTTTCCTTCAAATAGGCATTTGTTAAAAAATATTTTTAGGTACCTGATGACTTCTTCTCCGCCTTCTTTCAACATTTCTGCCATCATTCCATCACTACCCGGTGCTTTATTTCTTTTCATTTCTTTAATTGCATCTTCTATTTCTACTTCGCTTATTTCGGGCATTACTTCATAATTTACGTTTATTATTTGTCTTTTCAGATTTTGCTTTGAATAGTCGTGGGGATCGTTTCTTGAGCGGTATAACTCAGTATAGAAGTTTTCAACTGTGTTTGATATCTGAGATTTGCTTGTTTCTAGTTGGCCTTGTTAATTTTTCATAGTTATAATATTTTTCTTTCCTAATTTCGGTTTGGTATATTTCAGACTTCGATTTTTCTCTATCACTCTTTCTACATGTTTTTGTTGGTGTTTTTTAATATCGTCTTTTATCTGTTTTCGTATGGCTCGATTAACTTCTTTGTATTCTGTGGTATTTCTTTTGTTTAGTGACAGGAGCTCTTTTCGTTGTTTCAGCATATTCTTCGATTTTGCACTTATTTTGGATTTTTTGTTATTATGGCGGGTTGCTACTTCTGAGCTAGTAGTCAATAGTTCTTTTGTTATAACTGAGTTAATTTTATTAATTCTAGATTCTAGTTATTCTAGATTCAGTGCTTGGGCGGTTTTTAATTTACTAGCATATTTTTCTTTATCGACTGTTACATCTTCTACGATACCTTTCTTGTTACACATGATGTAATCGATTTCGTTCCTTGTTTTTCCGTCTGGTGATAACCACGTCCACTTTCTTTGCGATTTTTTCTTATAAAATGTGTTCATTACGATATATTTGTTGCTATGTAGGAAGTTAACCAGGGTTTCTCCTCTCTCATTTCTAACACCATAGCCGAATTAACCAATATAGTTTTCACTTTCTTCTAGTCGTTGTCCAATCTTAGCGTTAAAATCTCTTATTATAAGTGTATAAGTGCTGTGATAGTTAGTGTTGGATTCTATTATTTTCTCGTAGAACTCATCTATCTCTTCATCGGGGTGTGTTGAAGTTGGGGCGTACACTTGAATGATTACTTGAATGACAGTATTAACAAAAACTTACTGGTCTATCTGTTTACAGAGGAGATTGCTACAAAATTTTCGAAATGGTTTCTAGGTTATTTATTAATGTGACCGAATTAGATTATTAAAATTAAGGATATCCTTGTAAATGAAAATATCGCAAAATTTAAACTTCTCTACTTAATATATTATATATATATATATATATATATATATATATATATATATATATATATATATATATATATATATAAATCAAATTAAAATTTTTTTAAAACAACGTATTATAGCCAAACTGTCATATTATGTCAACACAACATTTAAAGACATAATAAATTATGATATTTTTTAGCTACGCCTCTAACATGATACATAATTTTAATTATTAAAAATTTTTCATTTTTTAATGAAAGCAATTATTAAAAAAAATGTCTATTTTATTTGCAAAAATTAATATATTGAATGTTACCTTATTTTCACTTAGTTCGCACTTAACAAAAACTTGCTGATATTGACCATCTCTGGGATTGAAGTTACCTGGACAAATTCTCAAGCAGGAATTAAGGAAACCATTTCTACAAACTGGGACGACGATCAAAGACGCAAATCAGGTTTGGTGGAGGAGCAAGCAGACGACACTTTATGTGGGGACACCCTATATACAGCTTTCAAATTTCCATTTCAGTTTCCGTTATACTGCACAAATCTTATGGTGGTTACTCTGTTCTAAAATACCATTTTTGCAAAAGAGTAAATCATCACCTTGACTGGTCTTAAGCCATTACACAAAAGAAATATCTGCTGTTGATTCAAAGCCGCCAAACGTCTTTCTAGTTCGAATGCCCCTGCTACACTACTTTTTCGTTAGATTTTACAAATCCAACGCAAATCAAATTCCTCTCACCTCTCGCAGCCAGTTGGTGTCACTAAACTTAAAACAAACATCTTTCTTCGACTACCTGGCCAAAAAACCTTGAAGCATCGGAAAAATTTTTTATTTAGTGGATTTGACCATATGAAATAGATGTTATATACTTAAACAAAAAAATTACAAATACAGATATCCCAGTTCTAAAAGCCCGGTCTAAAAGGACAAAAGCCCGATGTTGAGATACCGCAGTGTAAAAAAAGGAAAACAAGATATTTTTGTCCAGTATGCATAGCGTGACCGGGCCTTTGTGTCACTCAAATAAAGTAAATGCGTTTTTATTTAGTGTTTCTTTATATATTTTTTGCACCATTTAGAATTTTAATTTTTTTTAAACTCTGTTAATTTCCTTAGTTTGATTTGTTTCTTGATTAAAGTTTTTTTTGTAAGTTCAAATAGTTGTTTTTATTTCTTGTTATATTTTAAATACTTATGAAAAAATCAGTTCTTCAATGTGTCCAATTATTTAATTTTAATTTTGCCAAATAAATTTTTACTGAATTTTTATTTAATCAACTTAAATTCATATTAATAACCACACACATATAATATTGCCTTAAACTGATGAAAATTAAGAGCTTTTATTTTAGCCGGTACTAAGTTGTAGAATTTTATGGCTAAATACCTTGAACCATTTCTGGATCTCTCAAGTCGGCCAAATTCTGGTATGGTATAAGATTATTGTTAAATCTGGTGGGATAATTGTGAAAATCTACATGCGCATTGTATTGGCTAAGATTTTGTTTATTGTTTTTTGTGACACTGCGTAATGTATACACAAGGTAAAGTTAAAATTTTAAAAGCTCTAAAGGAGTTTCTACAGTCTGCTCTATAACAGAGCCCAGAGATAATACGAACAAACTTTCTTTGTTGTGCAAACACACTATCAATATGACAAGAGTGGCCCCAGGAGAGAATAGCATATGTGAGATGAGAATGGAAATTACTATGATAAGCTATTAAAATAGTCTTCCTGGAAGTTACTTGTACAAGGTTCCTGAAGAAAAAAAGTTGTCTGGAAAGCTTTTTCAATAGATTACCTATATGTTGTTCCCAGGTTAATCCTGTATCCAGGATTAACCTGGGAACTACATCCCTAAAAACTTGGTTTCGCTTATACATTGTGGTAGGGCAACGTTTTCAACAGAAGTGGTATTTGTTAAAGTAAAATTAACACTTTGTGAGAGTTGTTCAAAAAGAGACGGTTAGTTAAAAACCAATTAAATAAGTTTTTTTTTAGATGTTTGGTAATCAAGGGTGTCGAATTCAGAAGGGTAATAGCTTACACAGAAAGAAGTTTCATCAGCAAATTAAATAGTGTTAACTGTTTAAGTGTGAGAGTACACTAGATCAGTAATATAGATAAAAAATAATATTGGACTCAAAACCGAGCCTTGAGGGATACCAAACAAAAGAGATTGTTTTTGAGAATCACACTGGCTGAAGAAAACATATTAATCACGATTTAATATATATGAATCAATTAGTTGAATAGCATTACCATGAAAATTATAATAAGGAAGTTTTTTAAGCAGAATACTATGTTTCACACAATCGAAAGCCTTAGTAAGATCTAAAAACGATGCAAGAGTATTAAGATATTTTTTAAACCCTTCCAAAATATTGCTAGTAAAATGATCAATAGCTAAAGTTGTTGTTTTATTTTTCGGAATGACAGCATCGTGAATAGCGCGGCTAACATATTTCTTGTTAAACATATGATTCCTATTATTGTTTAAAATTTGGTTGTTATTAACTGTTTTAAATTGATTTTTAACCCCACCGGTATTATCACTATGACAATCACGCCAGGTGAAGGGAACTTTGAATCACTGGTTTTTGCGTCCACATCTGACACTTTCTTATTATTTTCAGCTACTTAACAATCATTGACATTAAGCTTGGTTCGAGGTTGCTTAAATTGCCATCAGAGGTTTCGCTCGGTAGATGGGAAAGAGAAAACTGCTTGTTTACGTTTTTTTACTCCATTATTTTGGATTAATTTAATTTTTTCTTCACAAATTAAAAAATTTTGTGATTAAGTATAATTTTTAAATATTCTACTTCTCTTTTTAAGACATCTTCCTTAATAATATTCACATCTTCAGTAATTACAAGTTCAGCACTAGCCTCACTGTCAACTTTTAAATTTGAATCACAACAGATCATGCCCTGATCGAAAATTTTTACATTTTCCCTTCTTTTAGCACACCTGAGGTGAGCTAGTAAGAAACAATTTACACATTTTAGCTCATTACTCACTTTTTTATCACGGTCAATGCACAAGTAACTTTACACGTCCTTCTCAGTCGATGCCATCTTAAATAATTCGCAGTTTGTTCCTTTTTGCCTTCTACATTCTTTTGCCGTTGACCATTTGTTGATTCATCCACCTTAGGGACCGATTTCTCAACCGCAGAACAAAAGAGTGCCCTACCACTTACCAACTCATCCATCCTAAGCCGTTGGTCAATAAGTGGGGATAGCTTATACCGGTATTCACTCGGACGTCTGAGCCTTTTTCGTTATTTAGTAGAATGCACCGGATGATCAGAATCAAAATCGTCACACAGGTAGGTGAAATTGATATTTGGATAGGAGAGTTTTTTACAACCTTCATTTTACTTATTAAAAAAACATATGCAGCAAACCTATCAATATATATATATATATCAATACCTATCAAAACAGCAAAGCTCTGGTTACCAATACTAAAAGAAGAAGTCCTAAATAAGAATACACCCACATTAATGTGTTTATAGAAGGTGTCATAGAATTCACACAAAAATCAGACTTTGATATCAGTCTAAGGGTACAACATCGCCCTTATCACCCATCGGCTTTTATAAAGTGCTAATTGGACGTAGTTATGCAAAAAGGAACTAACTACTACAATATAAAATTTGATATTATTGCTTATATGGCATAAGGAAGGTACAAACATTGTTTAGCAAAAAATAACCAATGGCTTCAGCATCAATTTTTGGGTTACAACAGTTTGAATCAACTACCATTTACGTAACTATTCTTTTCATATTTGCATTCAGGATCCAACCGCATAAAGTCAGTTATGTGTTTTAAAAGAGCGAACCAACTACATTTGTGTTTACTAAAATAAATTAAAGAAGCCATATTGCATTTTACAAAAGAGAACCAGTACCGCTATATGATTTTAATTAGTGTTAATAAAAGGTAAATTAGTTTAAAACATTCATTAAGAATGTATTTACGAGGCAAAATGATGGTAGATATGTGCAATGAACCAGCGAAAAAGATACTTGCAATCAATGTGACTCATTTATTCTACAGATTATTGATGCTGAAAATAGTACTGATACAGGAAAATCATGAAGAACATTTGGCACTTGGAAACTTAGCTTAAGTTTTAATGAAAGACGAATTGAAGTTTTCAAAAAAAAAACAAGAGTTCAGAGACAGTAACCTTAGACTTGGAAAAAACCCTACCTTTGCCGCGTATTCCAACTAATATTATGTTCTACAAAAGGCAACTAATATTATACAATTGCGGAATCCACAATGGCAAGAGTGGAAAGGGCTTTTGCTATGTTTGGATAGAGAAACAAGCTGGTCGGGGCGCTCAGGAAGTTTTATCTTGTTTATACAAACATATTATGGCTAATGTTGACAAGGATGTCACTAATTTGACACTATGTAATGATTCGTGTGGTGGCCAGAATAGAAATATCAAGATAGTTCTTATGCTAAAAGCTGTGTTGGAAATCCACCAAAATATTACTATGTAGTTTTTATTCTCTGAGCACAGTTTAATGCCAAACGATAGTGAATTCGGTGACATTGAGTCTGCTCTGAAATTCAAGCACTTTACACACCTTAAGACTATATCAGTGTTATGAAGAATGCTAGAAAATGAAATATTTTAAACGTAGTAAAAATGGGATCTGTTTACTTTAAGCTTACAAGTGATATTGAAAAAAGTATTGTCAATAGAAAAAAATACACAACAAACACCAAGATAAACTGGTTGAAATTTAAACAAATCCGCATTATTAAAAATAAACCAATATCTATTTACATCAGTAACAACTACAATAACGAATTTGTTGAAATAAATGTGCAAAAACGAGGAGTTGGCAGCCCGCTTTCCATGTTATCTTTGTTGAAAAGTCTGTGGCCAGAAGGAAAACCAATATCGCCTAAAAAGTTTAAGGATATCGCATCATTTCTTCATTTAATTCCAAATGATTGTAAAAACTTTTGTCGTAATTTATCATCATATGAAGAAATTGAAGATGATATTGAGGGGTACAATGGGATGCTGGATTTAAAATTGAAATTGATTATAATATTATTATTTTTTATTATTAGGCTATAAAATAATATTAGATTTGCCTTAGTTTTTACTTAGTTTTTCTTATTATTATTGTCAAATAATTACAATAAAAATAAGACAGACCTTTTCAAGTCACAATAGACAATTCTAAAAGTTTCCAAATGAAGCTCAGCAATGGACTGCCACAGGGATCTGTTTTGGCACCCTTACTGTTCAATTTATATATCGCGGACCTACCTAGGACAACTTCGCTGCTATTTGAAATCTGAAATTTGGTTACGCTGACGATTGGGCCATTGCAGCAAGACATAATAACATGGATATCACAGAAACAATATTAGCGGATAACCTTGCCATTATGGAAGAATACTTTCGCAAATGGAGGCTACGGCCTAATGCAACGAAAACCGAAGTGTGCTGGTTCCATCTGAATAATGCCCAAGCCAACAAAAAACTCTCCATCCACTTCGAAAACAGACTGCTCACTCATAACTCAACCCCAAAATATCTTGGAGTGACTCCAAGGATGAACAGAACATTGCGTTTTAAAGAACATCTTCAAAGAACGACAGCAAAGCTGAAAACGAGAAATAATATAGTCCAAAAGCTATGTGGCACTACATGGGGGTCTTCAGCCTCCGTACTCAGATCATCCGCTCTCGGACTTGTATACTCGGAGGCTGAATATGCTTCCCCGATATGGCTCAATAGCAAACACACAAAGATTATTGACACTCAATTAAACTAGACAATGCAAATGATCTCAGGTACAATTAGACCCACACCGAACTATTGGCTTCCCATTCTGAGTCACATTCCACCGCCGAAACTGCGAAGAAGTCATTTTCTTCTTAGAGAATATCGAAAAATTGTGGCTAACCATCAACTATCTATACACCAAGATAAGCTTGATATCGAAATAAACAGACTGCGCTCCAGATATCCTCCATTGCTAAGAGCCAACACCTTACATCAGGAACATTTAACCTGACCAAAGCTTGGAGAACACAATGGGAGAGCGACTCACCACAGAAAGCACATCAAATGGCCTGTATCGATCAGAAACCGCCAGGCTTTGAACTGACCCGCAATACATGGACAACGCTAAACAGAATAAGAACAAGCAGCGGTAGATGTGCTGACAGCTTATATAGATTGAGAAAAGCCCTTACTCCTGAGTGTGACTGTGGTGCACATCGACAGACCGTCCGTCACATTGTTGAAGAATGTCCCCGAAGGCGATTCCGTGGAGTTTTCGATGAGTTCCTGAATGCGACCGAAAATGTTTTACATTATATTAATAATACATTAGATGTTCGTTTGTAATACTACATGTAACGTTTTATATTAATTTTTTTAATTGTGTGTTCTTATTGTATGCCATACGATAAATAAATAAATACAATAAAAATATAATCTAAAGAAGTTGGTGTTTTTATTTTTCTATTAATTAATATGTATATACGCAATATACGCAATAAGGAACTAATTCCGATTTTTTGGGAATACCAAAGCCGTTATTATATATTATGTTAGTTTAAGTATAAACAATAAAAATACTATCTCTCTCAAATACGGTACAACTTTCAGTATGGTTGTAAGTGGTACATGTAATTTACAATAGATAGCTTTGCGAAAATGTCTCTCCTGAAAAACATACTTTTTGAAGTTGAGTTTATTTTGCATAACTACGTCCAAGTGTAAACATAACAAGTTACAATTAGTTAATCTATAATATTTTTTGAAAATGATATCTGGATTGAAAATCAAACGTAAAATGTAATTTTAATTACAATCAATTTTTCAGAACATCTTTACTTTTTTATCAATTTTTCTTTCTTCTTTTATCAACATTTACTACTGTACAAGGCAATTAATTTTATATATGCTCCATCTTTGGTTAAAGGTCTCTAATTAAAAACAGAAAAAAAATGAGAAGCATCATCATGCATATTTATTTACTGAATTAAATTCTTTAAGTGGTTTATTATGTACATCCCTTTTATCTTTAACGATACTGGAAAAACCTATTTTAAGATATTCCTGTGTACAGTGGTCTTTCAAGAGTCAGAAAATGCAAAGCAGACCTTCCTGCGTATTAAATTTGCATAATTCCTAGAGCTGTTTGTTTTAAACAGATCCCATCGGTGTGAATTTGTGTAAGAACACAGCTGAAACCTTCTAAAATAATTTACATTTATTGTGAATGTATTTAGGATATTACCAGTGGACTACTAATTTATGAAAGTAGGCCGTGAAGGTAATGTTAATCTTCTAGAACTGAATAGTAAAAAAAAATATATTAAATATAAAAATTGATAGAAATAGATTGATTGATAGAAAATCTATTTTAAACTTAAGTTTAATTATTGTTAACTTTAGGTATTACTCATATTTTGTTACCATTAACCCATTAGAGCCGAGATTAATAAATTATTGATTTTGCATTATTTTTTGCAATATTATGAATGAACTGTGTTTAAGTATTAAAAAAATTACTACACGTACACTATACTTCGCTTAATATGTGCTTACAATCTCTCTTGTAAAATCTAATTGCGATACCTTTTCTCTGCCAGTTCTATTATACAATATCCAACTATTTTGTAATGCAACTTCGAGCATCCACGTAAAAATTGGCTAATACCATTCTTTGCCACGAATACTGATCCGGTAGTAACTTATATTCTTATCCATTTGGTCAGTTCCTCCCATAAATGTATTATACTTGGCGACCAATTTCGATCTAGAAACAATTATGTTTCGTTTGAGTTTGAAAGAAAATCTTCTTACTTTACCTACTTCTTGAGTGATGCAGGATCACACTGCAGCAAATCATTGTAACTGCTGAATTATCCATCCACCGGACATATAAATTGTCCACCATTTCGTTCAATTGCTGTTATAAAATAACTTCGATTTTTTTCAGAAACTCATTTTTAGGAGTTAACGGACATCCTCTGAGAACTCGGTTTTCGCGGATGGTTCCTATGGCGTTATAACCACGAAATTTTAAAAATGAAAATAAAACCGTTCCAGAAAATAAATTATTAATATAAATATTGTATCTTATACTGTTTTTCTCGGCTGGCAGATCATCTAATAGTAATAATAAAGGACTGGCAGCTTTTCCAAATAGTTTTTCATAGTCATTATTTGATTTTGGATTTTTTACTTGATATAAGGCAAAGTTAACTAAAAACAGTGCAAAAACCGGCAAATTTGTAAAAATCGATCTCTTCGCAGGGCATTGGTTACTGCATAATTTCACATCAATATTTTAATCCCAATAATGCATTTTTTTATTTAGCGTATGGATATTTGATACACAATATTATCACATATATGTTACAATCTAACATTTAATGTATTAATATATTCAATCGACGCTGGTGTTGCAGAGGCTAAGTCTAGAGGATCTCCATAATACTTCCTCCGAGGGCATTCGGCAATCATATGCTGGATGGTCTGTTTCTCGGCGCCGCAGTCGCACTCAGCAGAGGTTCTCATCCTCCATTTATAAAGGGAATCTGCGCAGACTCCATGACCCGTTCTTATCCTGTTAAGAGTTGACCATGATTTTCGGGGGAGGTCAAAACCTGGTGGAGTTGCACCAGGTTTTGACATATATGTGTACAGGTAATTGCGGGTTGTTAAGCAGCTTTTGGAATTCTCTAAGCAGAGCATGCTGACGACGAAGATTAGGTGGAGGTATATGGCTCAGTAGTGGAAGCCACTCCACAGGTGTAGACTTGATCGTTCCAGATATGAGACGCATGGCGACATTGAGCTGGGTATCTATAATTTTTGTGTGAACGCTATTCAGCCAAACAGGAGAGCAGTATTCAGCTGCGGAGTATACGAGTCCAAGGGCTGTATCTAACACCGAACTGTATCTGCTGATGAGACCCATGTAGTCTTGTAAAGCTTCTGTATGATGTTGTTACGGGTTCTCAGCTTTGCTGCGGTGTTCTCAAGATGTTTCTTTAAGGAGAGTGTTCTGTCCAGGGTGACGCCGAGGTACTTGGGATTATAGTTGTGCGTGAGCAGTTGGTTATCAATGTATACTTTAAGTTTTGTGTGGGCCATTTTGTTGTTCAGGTGAAAACAGCTAACCTTGGTTTTTTTGGGGTTAGGTTTAAGTCTCCATTGTTTAAAGTACTTAACCAGGCGTTCCAGATCTTCCGTTAGGATTGCCTCGGAGTTTTGTATTAAGGAGCTTTGAGTTGCAAGTGCCCAGTCGTCTGCATATCCAAATTTTTTAGATCTGGTAGGGGGCATATCAGCTATATACATACTAAATAGCAGCGGTGCAAGTACGGAACCTGGGGGAGGCCATTATTAAGCGTTCTCTGTTTACTCACTGTAGTTCCCCTGGTTACACGGATGTTTCTACTACTCAGCATTGTATTTATGAGTCGGGCGGTTGCTTTGCAGGGGATTATTTTAAGGAGCTTATAGATGAGGCCATCTTTCCAAACCGTGTCATAGGCAGCCGATAAATCGATGAATGCCACAGACGTCTTCAGTTTTCTTTGGTAACCTGCCTCTATGTAGGTAGTTATAGAGAGCACTTGGTCAGTGGTGCTTCGTTGAGGCCTGAATCCTGCTTGTTCAATTGGTATTTTCCAATTTCCAATAATGCAGCTTCGATGGTAATTGATTATACCCACTTATACAGGGTGTCCCAGACTAATTTACCCAAGATATATCTCTTAAACAAATAAAGATTTTCGAATGGGACAAAAAGTGATCTATTCTACTTGTAATACACTTTAATACGGCGTAGAAAAAATCATCCCCTAAAAGTTCATCCCTTAGTTACAACCCCTAACTTTAATTTTTTTAACAGCACCTTGTATATTTTTTTATAGTTTTGGATGTGGTCTTCTATCGTCTATTCAACATATTTATTAAAAATAAAATCGGTTTTGTAGATAATCAAGAAATCAATTTATTTTTTATTTTTGTTAATTAAATGTCCCAGACTAAATTTTTCAGGCTATATTTCTTAACAAAATAGAGATTTTTTAAAGGAGCAAAGACTAGTCTAGTCCATTTGTAATACATTTTAATATGGCAAAGAAAACATCATCCCCTAAATATTCATGTCTTATTTACAACCCCTAACTTAAATTTTTTAATGGCACCCTGTACATTTTTTATAGTTCTGGATGTGGTGTTCTATCGTCTACTCAATCGATTTTTAAAAAATATAATGGGTTTGTAAGGAATCAAGAAATATGGTTTATTGTCACTAAAATTAGATAGATCGTCAATATTACAAGATAAAAGAATGAAAGTAAAACAAAAACAATTTATTGCAAACTTTAAATAAATTGCAAATTGAACATACTACTCGTACTAATAAAATACAACCTTAAGAACTATAAAATTTAAAGAAACAATAAAAATAAATGCAATAAAAATTACATGAAAAAATAAATCAAAACATCAACTAACTAACTAATATTATTTACATTAAATGTTCGAATTGTAACCCACCTGCTGCAACACACATTTCGAATCGTTCCAGAAGATTTCTGTTACATGTGTCAAATCATTTTGGGAGTAATTTGGCGACATGTTTGTCTTATTTTTTCTTTTAAGTCCTCTAAATTTTGCGGTTTTGATTGATAAACAATATATTTTATCGCTCCCCAAAAGAAAGAATCAAGAGGTGACAAATCACATGAACTTGCAACCCACATAATTTCTGGAGAGTTGTTTGCTGTCCAGTGGTTATTAAAATGGTTTTATAGGTGGTCGCTAGCGATTCTCGCATTATGTGGAGGAGCTCCGTCTTGTTGCCATCACATTTCTTGACTCTCATGAAGAGGAATATCTTCAGCCAATCTAGCAAATCAGTTTTTTTTTGAATATACAGTTCATTGTTATTTAAAAAAAACTATAATATGTTAATTTTTTCAATAAATTTCCTATTTTTTTTTAATTTTTGTATTTTCGATTGATGTTTTACGATAATTATAAAATTTTATACTAAACGAGTTATTGATTCAATATGCAAAAAAAACACGCTTAATTTTGTAGCTTTAAATAATAATTTCGAAAATATTTTAAATATTTGGGGTGGTCCGTTTTCTACGGTACTCCGACGCGGAGTATAGAAGAAAAAAAAGAATTAAGTTATTCTTTTGTGGATTTACACCTTTGCCGTCAACCTTAAACTGTTTCTTCAGAGGTCCAGATCTCTTTAAGACAACTTCAGCCGGAAACCAGCCGGAAAGACCTCCCTCATTTAGAGTGTGGAACATTGTAAATCTGCATTAAGTTTGTTCATTAATTTCACCCTTTTATAATATTTTTTAATCGTACTATTTTACCTACTTATCAAAACCCGTCATTTTTTCTAAAGTCATTACTGAATAATATTTATGGACTAAGTGTCAACTACCGGTTGAGGTTTTAAATCATCCCTTTCAACTCTGTTGTATGGTTTTATGTGTACACATTTAATCAGAGAGTTCGTTATTGATATTTTATTATTATACAAATTTGGAAAAAAAATTACGGAACATAGGATTTTTAATACAATAACTTTCCCTTACTGTGCAATTACCCAGTGTAATTTTCAATACAACGTCGCGATGTTTTATAATTAATTTATTTGTTTTACTGGAGTCTCAATTCACGCCGCGATGCTGCCAGTGTAAGTGTAAAAACGGAACACACTTAGACTGCATGTCAATTCAACGAAAACGTACTTATTTATAAATGTAGATATGGAATTAAAAACATTTTATAACTAAAAAAATGGTTATGTTTTATTGCAAAAATGGCTTGAATAAAAGTAGATTTTTAAAATTAAAAATAAAAAGGATTTTAAAAATAAAATATTAATATTACACTCTTTTTAATTTGAAATTATAAACAATATTTGGAATAATAAATGTATTTAAGTATAAATTTTATAATTCAAATAATACCTAATGAACACAAACAAAATTGATGTTAATAAAACATTATTTGTTATCTACACAAAACCGGACTTTCAGGAAAAATCGGTAGACGGAGCAACACTGTCGGCGTGCCACATACGCTACTACAAACCGCTGAGGAGAGGTAATCCAGTGGAACAAATAAATTAGTTATAAAACATCGCGACGTTATACAGAAATTTACACTGGTTAATTGCAAATCAGGGAATCAGTAATTGTATTAAAAATGCTATGTTCCCGAAATAAAATTCCAAATGTGTATATTTAAACCTTGGACATCTACCGCGTCAGGATAGTGTGTCTTTAGTACTTGATAAGTACATATAATTGAAAGCCGAAGTACAGAGTTATATCTCTAGTACGCAAGTAAATTAACTTTTTAGGTCGAATCGATACAATTTTTTTTTATATCTTATTATTTGTAAACTCATATTATCATCTAGGACCAATTGTGTATAACCAGGGAATTTTTTTAGTATATAAGTAACTAGGTTAACTGTATATAAATTTGGTGGGTAGCATATAGTCACTGTATATATTTGGATTAGGTATTAAATTTGTTGTGAAGAGTAAATATTTCAATTAATACCTGTTTTGCCTTTTATTTTAGCAAACAGCTTTACAAGATACCTTGCAAAGTATATGTTAATACTTTCCTGACGCCCAATCACAACTTAGAGCAAATTCTATAGTTTATCACTTTCATTTACATTATTTCTATATTTTTTTATTACTTTGTTATTAATTTTCTCATTTTACGGTCCCTTTAGGCCATCCAAATTGGCCGAATCCTCTTTTGAGTGTCAAGAAGTCACTCTTCGGCATATTCTGCTAGATAACTTTAATTTATTTGTTTTTTGTTACAGTGTGCCAAGAAAATCATCAAAATAGGGCTAACAATAAAAAATTGAAATACTTTGAATGTGACCAAAATTTCCTCCGTTGAGTTTTCTTTTGCTTCTGAGTGTACATTATGCCAAAATTAACAGATAATCTCTATTAACATAGCTCAATGGTATAAAATATTAATATTAAAAAGTAAATAAACCAACCCCGACACTGACTTTGGCAACAATCTGCAGAACAAAATCTTCGCAACGGATAAATTATCCGTCGTAACGCTTTTGTAAAATGGAGTAAAAGCTGTAAAACACTCGTTATGATTACGAAAATTACTTTTCTGCCCCTGGTTCCATTAAAATCAAAAACACTCCAATTTTTTTACTTGGATCTTTTGATCTTCTATTTTATTCTGTTATTCTTTTCTGATTCTGATGTAAGTATAACAATCGTTTTGTTGAAAGTACTCGATTTAATTTTCAGCTTCACCAACTTTGTTACAGAGATGTATCATATTGTTGAAAAATATTTGAGAAAGAAATATGATATGAAATGTCAAAAGCAGATATTTTATCTCCTTCTTTTATTTCTCTACAGTCTCCAGTTTATGTTGCAGTAGTTTACTTATTGAGTATGCTCGTATAAAATAATGAATTTTAGATCTTCTCTTTAAAATTATTTGGTTAATAAACGTAGAAGATAAATCCACTATTAGTGCATAATAGTTTTAAATGATAGATACAGAGTAAATCCTATTGCAATATTATTGCATCCATTTAGCGCCATAAACCTATCTGTCAAGGATGGCAAGCTTCCAAGTGACCTTAAAATGGTAGTAGTTAGTCCAATTTTCAAAAAGAGGATTCATGTTGGGTTGATAATTATAGGCCAATCATTATAACAAGTGTACTCTCTAAGATTATCAAAAAGTGTATTTACAATAAAATGTTAAATCTTCCGAATAAATATGATATCTTAAATAAATGCCAGCATGGGTTTCTTCATAATAAATCTACAGAGAGTGCTTCTATTTCATTATTTAATTATGTCCACGCTGCTTTGGATCCAAAAAGGTATGTGGGTGCATTTTTTTACTTATCTAAGGCTTTTGACTTTATTGACATTAAACTTATACTGCATAAATTGGAAGCCCTTGGTTTTCGGGGTCATTTCTTAAGCTGGTTGAGGTCATACTTACAACATCATAAGTTTCTAGTAAAAGCCAATACTAAGAAGTCATTTGTTTTTAATCTTGATCAAGGTGCATCAAGCGGCAAGCGATAAAGAGATCGAAATACGTATAAGCGGCTTGCTATTGCTCTGTATCGAAAGAAAAATCTAGCACCGTCAATATGTTTTATTTCTTTACTCAGACTGTAGTACCAGAAATTAAATTCACTACGAATTTTGACCATGATGAACGGCATGTGCAATACAATTTTAGATTCCCTTGCCGTGTAATTTATCAAGCTGTTTGCTTTGCAAGTTTTAGAAAGAACAATGGTAAAAATTTGAATTCGATTTCGCCAGATAGAAAAGGTATGATTTCTTTTTTTGTTGTTAGATGGTGTAGTTACGTCCGTAATTAGATATTTTTAATAACTATTGTCTACGACGGGAATAGATTTTGTTTCGATTCAGAGTATTAGATATATCGCTCTGAGGAGACCTTAAGAGGTCGAAATTTGTATAAGCAGCTTGCCGTTGCTCTGTTTTGAAACAAAAATCTTGTACCGTCATTATGTTTTATTTTTGTCCAAATATCTCGCTCCTGTGCGTGTTGTTTTGCTTCGGAGAATAAGTAACCAGTCATCTCCTTTATTTGGTCTGACCATCGTACTGGAAATCTTCCTCTGGATCTTTTACCTGCCACGTTACCTTCAACTATCATTTGCTCCATGCCTTCTCTTATACTAGTTATATGTCCAAAATGTCTCAGTATATTTTGTATGACAGTTGTAATAAGTCTAGTTTTTATATTAAGTTCTGCCAGAAATGAGTTATTTGTGCGATAGGCGGTCCATGGCATGCGCAACATTTTACGGTAGACCCATATTTCAAATGCCATCACACGCTTTGAATCGGCTTTTTTATTGTCCAAGTTTGTCGATGCCTATCTCATACTAAGACATCACTGTTTTTAACGCCGTAAAAGATTTCGAATTTGAAAGAATGAAATGGTCGTCTGCTGAGTCTTCTTCATTGTCTTCATTATTTATGACTTTTGAACTAAGGTTGCATAATCGTTAATATCTAGGATCTTGTAGTATACCATCCGTGTATCATCCATTTCTATCACGGTCTAACCATTTTTCAACATCTGCTGCATCATATTCTTGAAAGCCTGGAATTGACTGCTGCAAAACAGCAACTTCTCTTACATTTTAATGAGTTCCTGGTTCATTTTTACCAGCGAGCGTCTTCTTCCGTATCTTTGTTTTCCGGTCAAACTTTATTCCACGCTTTTGTTCAGTTTTTCTTCAATAATAAGTCTCAGGAATCGACTGGCGTGTAGCACGAGACTTTAAAATTTAGTTTGGTGGCAAACTGCATGTTCTTCCTCATTATCTTCTGTAAAAGCCTGCGCAGTTAAGTAAATTTGACCTTTGGCAAAATAATAAAGTATAAACTGTATACATATTTTGAAACTAATTATCAATATACAATAAACACATTATGAGTATAGGCTTTCTTATATTTTGCTTTATGAAAAATGGACTTACTGAGCAATACACTTTTCTATAATATGTTTTCTATACTAAATTTCAATAAGCGATGCAGTGGACGTAAAAATTAGCACTTGTAGGCATCTGACAGGACCGTTTTTAGGACTATAAACATTTTCATTTGGCTTGAAGTATTATCGTATAAAATACGAAATTTATATTTTACTTTTGCAAAAATGCGAGACAAAGAACCTGATTGTGTTTAGTTAATATCCGACAATAGGAACAATTTATCAGGACGAAAAAAAACTAAGAAATTAGATTTTTTTGTCAAAGACGACCAAAACATTTTATATACAGGGTGTTTTTAAAAAATATAAGTTTTTTTTTATGATTTAAAGAAGCTGTACTTTAAGCAAATGTTCATCAAATTTTATATTTTGGAAGGGAGCCAATTCTAAATATTGCTTTTTTTAGATGTACTTATTGGTATTTTGTCTATTTTACGAGAGTGGTACGATGCGTTATCAAGAACAATGATATATTTGTCTTCTAATATTGGTAACTGGTAGGATCACTGGTAGACTACACAAATAACACATCCAACGAGATAAAAAAAAAGAATATGCGTGGCTAACCGCTGTTATTTCGGCCTGGGCCCTCAACTAAGAGCGAGAAGTATGTCAATAGCAACACAGTGCAAACTTTATAAAACAATAATAGTCCCAGTGCTCACATGATCGGAAACATGTGCAAAGACGACCAGAGATTAAGAGTTACTACAAGTCTTTGAAAGAAAAGTATTGAGGACCATATATGGCGGAGTAAACGAACAGGGTCTGTGGAGAAGGCGATATAACTTTGAACTCTATAGACTTTTTGGTGATGCAGATATTGTGAAGAACATCAAAATAAACCGCCTAAGGTGGGTGGGCCACGTTATGAGGATGGATGAGAGTGATCTCACTAAAATAACTATGCTAAACAGGCCGGTCGGAAGAAGAAGGGGGCGACCTAAACTTAGATATCTGGACGATGTACAGGAAGATCTGAGGGAGATTGGAGTGAGGGGCTGGAGAAGACAGGCACTCGATAGGGAAGGATGGAAGAATGTTTTGAAGCAGACCAAGGCTCACGAAGGGCTGTAGCGCCAACTGATGATGATGAATATTGGTAAGACATTGAAAGTTTTCACCAATTTTCAAAAGATTGATCTGTCTCTGGATCTAATCATTTATTCATGGTAATCACCAGAATTATTTGACTGAAATACTCAGAGGGGATTTGGAACAAACCCATTGTCGCTGCTAATGTGACAAATAATTTTTCAAATAATAAGTCTTTTACCTTTTCCAAAAATTTAAAGTATTTGTAAGTTTAGAAATTTAAAATAGGTAGAATGTAATAAATTACTTGAAGGATTTTTTAATTCCGTTGTTAATCCATCCAAAAAGGCTTTTCTATGAGGTTTTACTGTGGTGTCTACCCATATTTTAGATTTTGTATGTCATGTCTCATCCAGTTAATAAATTTTGCGCTTCTCTTCTCTATAAGTCCGTATTTGTTGAAAATATTCTCGTTGCCACACCACAATATCGTCTTTGTATAATAAAAGAGCGTTTATTTTTATAACTTATTTATTTTTATATTCAATAAAATGTAATTTTCGTCAAATTCGACAAACCAGAATCATTGCTCACCTCCTTTAAAACCATATCTACGGTGAGTATTTGCTTTTCATAAAAAATTTCCTTAATCACTGTAAATACACTTCAATTACAAACTCAAACTTTACTTGCCACTTTTTTTACAATATCTCCAACCACTAACTAGCGATTTTCAATTGTTTCTTATTTAAGTACATTTTAAATTATTTCTTTTACTTTAGAAGAAAGAAAGAAAGAAAGAAGAAGAATACTTTTTGTAATTATTTTCAACTAATTTATCAACAGAATCAGTGGATGACATTTTTGTGTTCAACAACAGTAATCACGTATACAGTTTAAAGTCGTTATACAGATTAAAACAAATACTTAAGTAGGTTTAAAAAGAATAATGAATAATTATTACTAGTTGTATACTAACAGCATGAACATAAATTATTGTACTTTAACCATCAAAACGACAAAAACATTACTAATAAATCCATTCAAAATACACTTGAATACCAAAATAGTAAATCTGGTCAAAACCTATCAGTTTCCGATGATATCAAGTAGCAATTTTACCAGCAAAATAGAGATTTATTTCGTTTAGTTTTTGAATATTCTCGGACAATCGTTACTTGCATAATCGTTTAAATTATTCATTAATTTAATTATTATGATTAATTTTTAACTAACTATATATTCAATGGTTACAATAATTTATATACCATAATGTACTTAAAATGCTTATTGAAATTTAGTATACTGGAGACTTTATCTTTTTAGCCCACCTCACACAATGTGCCAAAAATTAAATAACTGGTCATGCCATTTTGTAATTTATTTTAAGAAAAAGCTTAAAAACATATTAAAAGTTAACCTTTTAATCTTTGCTATACGTTATTCTAAACTACTTTCAAATTCTTGAAAATTTACTATCTTTCTACAACTTCCCACTCTAGTTTCTCGTTCGTCAAATTCATCATTACTGATCCTATCAGTTATTAAAACGTCAAGCGATCTCTGTAAATCTGTAATCTTAGACTTTATCGTTCCTGTATCTGGCTTTTATTTCTTTTTGCACTTCGCTCTGAACGTCACTTATACTAGAACGTGAGCAGCTGAAAGCGGTTGTGACACACTTTTGGATTTTATTAGAATTAGCCTCTTTTGAAATGGGAAAAATATATTGATAATATTTTTGATAGTGATCTTAAATATTGTGGAAATGATGAAAGACTAATTTCATTAAATCAAAATAGTTCGTTTCGAGAAAATTGCATATACAGTGTGTCTGTAGAGTATGGAATAAATTCGATATTTCCTAAAGGAAAAGACTTTTTAAAAAAATCTAAAACAGGTCAATTTTTAAGTTTAATTTTCTACAATCTACAACAAAATTTCATTATAAAAGGTGATACACATTAAGGTGATGACGTCATCGACTCTTTTTTAAAATGTAACACCCTATATTTTATGACATTTTTATATCGATAAAAATGAGCTGATTCCAAAAAAGCCAATAGTTGGGGTCTAATTAATATAATTTGAAAGATATGCGCTTAGAAAATAAATTGTTTATCAATTGCAAAAGAGTAGCATACTACTAGGTTTTAGTAGAATATAATTATTTTTAGTAACGTTTAATAACAATTCAGTAGTACAATAATTGTATTAGTTCGTGAATGTTCTGTATTATTGCTTATAATTAATTTGAAGTAGAAATGAATTTAAGTGTAAAGCAAAGAATTAAAATACTAATGATAATTGTTTATGGAGAAAAATAGCTAATCAGATAGAAGTGTGTAATTTATTTAATGATAAATATTCAGAAATACCTATAACGCAGTCAACAGTAAGTAAGATTAAAAAGAAATTTCGAGAAACTGGTACAGTTGAAAGTGCACGCAAATCAAGTCGTCCCTCTGTAAATTATGATACAACATTAGATGTTCTACTTGCTGTTGACAAAGATACACACACTTCTGTTCGTAAGATTAAAAGTGATCTCGATGTTTGCAAAACAATGTAAAAAAAATCCACAGATGGCATCCCTATAGATACACACTTGAAAAGAAATTGAACGAGGATGATCCAGATAAAAGAATATAATTTTGCGAAACAATGATGGATAACTGCCACCGAAACCCTCTCTTGATTTAAAATATTATTTTTTCTGATAAGGCTACATTCACATTAAATGGAGAGTTCAACCGTCAGAATTGTAGATAATGGCCAAAAGAAAACTCCAACTGGATGCAAGAACATATATATATATATATATATATATATATATATATATATATATATATATATATATATATATTATATATATATATATATATATATATAATCGGTTCAAAACGTCCTCCGACGTCTTCCGATGCCTAATCTCCATGCATCTCTATCTTCCCAAAGATCTTCGTCTAAACCTCTCTCTCGGATCTCTCTGTCTATTCCTTCTCTCTAGCTCTTTCTGGGTCGGCCTCTTTTTCTCTTTCCATGTGGTGATCAATCTATAATCTGTTTGGGCAGACGATGTTCTGGCATTCTCTGCACATGTCCATACCACTTTAGTTGTTGTACTCTTATATCTTCGACAATCGTATGTGTGACTCCCATAACCTCTCGTATACGTTCGTTATTAATTCTTTCGAGTTTTGATTTTCCCGCGGCCCGTCTCCAGTAGTCCATCTCCGTGGCTTGTAGTGTTCTTTCAGTAGTTGCCTTTACCTTGAAACTGCAAGAACATCATACACAATACCCGCTAAAGGTAAAAGCATGGGTAAAAAGCAGTACAATTAATCTTGCAGGTTTTGAGGAAAGTTTATGGTTTATGGTGGTCAACAGGATGGTGCGCCTCCGTATTATGCAGTAGGTTCAAAGGTACTTAAATGAAACTTTTGCGAACAGGTGGATTGAAAGACGTGGACATATTGAATGACCAGCGAGGTAGCCAGACCTCAATCCTTTGGATTATTTTATGTAGGGTCATTTAAAGAATGTTGTTAATATATAAAACGAAATCTGCAAATATTGGAGACTTAAAAACAAAAATTTGAAAATAAGTAAACAATATTTCTCAAGAAACCATAAACAAAGTTCACATTGTTTCACATCAACATTTTTGCTACTGTCAAATACAACAAGGCCTACAATTCGAACATTTAAGTTAAAGTTATGTATTAATTACTGGATTACTTTCAAGTTATTTATTATAATTTATTTATAATTTATTAATATTATAGATTAATAAAAATTAATTTTCTAAGCGTATATCTTTCAAATTATATAAGACTTTCTTCTTAGGGTGCCTGTCCGTTCCGAATGTTGGCGATCATTCAGGCTATGATGACTTTGTTGGTTGATATACGAAACAGTTGTGTTGAGGTCTTTCTATACCATGCTCTCAGGTTAGCAAGCCAGGATATTCATCATCGATCTGGGGGTCCTTTTTCCTTCAATTTTACCTTCTAAAATGCATTGAAGTAGCTCATATCTGCCTTGATTTCTCATTATATGGCCCAAGTACTGCAGCTTACGGCCCTTTACGATGTTGACCAAATCCGCAGTTGTGTTCATCCTCCACAGTACTTTTTATTGGTGACTTTATCTGTCCATGGTATCTTCAAGATCCTTCTGTATGACCAGAGCTCAAAACCCTGAAGTTTTGATAGAGTTTCCGCCTTTAATGTCCACGTTTGTACTCCGTGCAGAAGCACTGAGTACACATAACATTTAAGGAGCCTTATTTTTGTTTCTAGGCTGAGGCATGACTTTTGAACACAGAACTCATAGTCAAGCAAGCACTCTTTGCCTTTCTGATACGACATTTAATCTGTTGGGTATTGTCCCACAACTCATTGACTATAGTTCCCAAGTAGTTGTATTGTAAGACTCGTTCAATTCTTATTTGGTTCACATACAGATTTGCTCCAGTTATGTTTTCCTTGCTGATGATCATTAGCTTGGTTTTGCTGGTGTTTATATCCAGTTCATATTTTCTACTTGTTTCCGTTATTTTGTTAATTATGTTTTGCAGCCCTTCTATAGTATTGGAAAATACTATTGTATCATCTGCATACCGCAGGTTATTGAGCGTGACTCCATTTATTGAGATCACCCTCATCAATATCTTTTAGAGCTTTTTCGAAAATGTGCTCCGAGTACAGATTAAATATCAGGGGTGAAATTATGCACCCCCTCTAAATCCCCTTAAGATTTTAAAATGATTTGTATATTCTCCATCTATTCGGAGTACCGCTGATTGATTCCAATACAGGTTAGCTATTATTTTTAAGTCTTTTTCGTTAATACCTGTTCTCTTCAGCACTTCTATAATTTGTTTATGTCTGACTCTATCGCAACCCTTCTTGTAGCCAATCAGGCATGCAAAAACATTACAGCTAATATCTATACATTTCTGAAATAATATCTGCCCGCTAAATAAAGCTGCCCTCGTACCAACGGCGTTAACAAATCCAAACTGATTGGGCACAATTTGTTCCCCGCATTTCTGGTAAATTCTTTTGTGGATGACTTTTAAAAACAGCTTCAGCAGATGGCTCATTAGGCTTATGGTCCTATAATCTTCACAAACTTTTGCTCCTGGTTTTTTGGGCAGTGGTACGAATTCCGATTTGCGCGAATCTACTGGTATTTTTCCTGCCTTGTCTACTTATTTCATTAAATATTTCAGATATTATTTTTATTTGTTCTGCATCTAATAGCTTCAGCAGTTCATTAAGTCCCGGTGCCTTTAAATCCTTCGTTTGTCTGACAGCTGTCGTTATTTCTTCTGGTAGAATTTCGAGACCTGAATTTTCTTCAATGGTGGGTTTTTGTATTGTTCTAAAGTCATGGAAAAGCATCTCCAAATATTCTTTCCATACTTTATTTTTATCTTCCCTGGTTATGGCAAGATTGCCTTCATCATCTGTTTTTTTTCCAGATTTTCTGTAATATAGACACATAAACTAAAATTTAATAAAGAACAATATAAAAGCCAGTTAAATCCTTTGTAAGTATTAAATCTAGATAAACTTAGCTTTAATGAAATCAATGAAGACATAACAAAAAAACTATTAAATGCAAGCTGAAAAGTGGCAACCGCTAACAGAAAACGAAAATCCAAAATAAGTGTAAAATTACAAAACATGCTGAAACAAAGAAAACATCTTCTGTAATCAAACAGCAAGAGACAAAACAAAAGAAACACTGCAGAATTTAAGCATAAGTAATAAGAAAACAGATAAAAGAGGACATTAAAAAACATCAAGAAGACCGTATAAAACAAATCATAAAGAAAAACTGAAGTCCCAAATGCACCAAACCGAAACTAGGGAAAAAAACATAATAACCATTAAAAATGAAAAAGGACAACTAGAAAAAAGTAAATCTGATATTGCAAACTCAATTGAAAAGTTCTACGCCGATTTGTATCCTTCCAGAAACGATCCCCCTAACTCCTCAAAGCAGAACTTGAAAAGGTAGATAACAAATATCAACTGGAAAGTGATGCTCGAAATAAGCCACGAAGAAATAAAAAGAGCAGTAAAAAAAAATAAAAAGGAACTAAGCTTCTGGAAGCGATGGAATCCTAGCAGAAATGCCGAAGGAAGGTGGAGAGGAAGCCATTACATATCTAAAAATACTATTTAATAAATGTCTATTCCAAGGCAACATACCCGAGCAATGGAATACTGCTAAAACAATAATAATATACAAAAAGGCAGATACCACAGACCTGAAACATTATCGACCAATTTAACTTCTCTCACAACTTTACAAAACCTTTACAAAGATTATAACCAACAGGTTAACAATTAAATTGTTCACATCATACCTGACGAATATCAGCCAGTAGAACAAGGCGGAGTTAGGGTACAGCACCTGTGACCATCTATATACTTTAAAAATCCTAAAAGAAAAGACTAATGAATACAATCTCCCATTATGTCTGGCTTTTATAGATTATAAAGGCTTTTGATGGCGTAGAACTGTGGGCAATAGAAAAGGCATTAGTCAACAACCGGATCGACTCCAGGTACAGAATACTAATACTAATATTAAGGAATAAGCTGAAATGATAGTGATATTGGGTAATGGAATGGAAAAATGGAATGGAAACAAGACCAATAAAAATCAATAAAGGAGTGAGACAGGGAGACACAATATCTCCAAAACTATTTACAGCTGCCCTAGAAGATATCTTTGAGTCAATAGACTGGGAGAATAAGGGAATCCCTATTAACGAAAGATACTTGAACCATCTTAGATACGACGATGATGTAGTACTAATAGCCGACTCATGGAATGCACTGAATATAATGATTGAGAAGCAATACACAGAATCCCTAAAAAGAGGACTGAAAATGAATTTCAGCAAAACTAAACTAATGTCAAACAAAGACGACAAACCTATGATAAACATCGAAGGGACAGATAGAACACATAGATGAATATACATATCTGGGTCAAAATGTCAAGGTAAGCAAAGAAAATCTGACTACCGAAATAAGCAGAAGTGTAAACATGGGATGGGCAGCATTCGGAAGACTCTCATACGTACTTAAAAATAAAAATAAAAATAAAAATATACCTTAAAGACTGCGAATCAAAGTGTTTAATTCCTGTATCATACCTGAACTTACATATGAAGCTCAAATCTGGAAATTTACTAAAATAAACATGAAGAAGATTAGAAAAACTCAGAGATCCATGGAACGACAGATGCTGGGTATCTCACCTAAAGACCATAAAACCAATGAAGACATTCGTAATAGAACCAAAGTAAGAGATGCTGTCGAACAGGCAGCTAAACTGAAATGGAAAATGGGCTGGACATAACGAACGTCTTTTTGATGGCCTATGGAATAAAGAAATCGGAAATTGGCGGCCATATGAAGCCAAAAGATCACGGGGAAGACCGCAAATGTGCTGGACCAACGATATAAAAAGAACTGCAGGACCAATGTGGAAACATCTTACAAATAACAAAGATGAATGGCGAGAATTAGGAGAGGTCTATATTCGTCAGTCCGAATAGATAAAAGGTCTTAAAAAAGGTAATTAAAAAGATTATGGAGAACTCCAGTGTAGTTTACCGTGCCTTTTACTACAACGAAAGAACGAATGAAACATTATTAATAAATTCTACTTCCCGTAAGTATTATTATCCCCTGTATGAGCAAAATAATACTTTTACCTTGTCCTATGGGGTACCCATAAATAACTGGCTGTATTTTTTGATAAATATTGTTTAAGATTTAATAAAGGTGTGGACAACTGTTTCAACTCAGTTTTATTACATGCCGTTGCTTTCAAAATATATATTACGACCAATAAAATAAGAAATATCACAGCAAAAGTTTAGTTTCGTGTCAAGTCGGGCACAAATTGGATTAATATATAATCCGGGAGAATCACGTTGGTTCTCGCGGTCTTGTAACTTTCAAAGAGTTCCCGACGAAGATTAAAAAGTTCGTCAGGTTATTAAAAGTTTTTCTATTAAGATTGTAACGCACAGCTCTCTACTGCGACTATTTGTGTTATTGGTTCGATTTGTCAGATTTTCCTTATATTAGGGGCGTAAGTCACGGGATTAAAGAAAAGCCGAGCGCTTTTGTCAATTAACCTTATTCCGGCAAATATCCAAAAGTTATATTGAATCAGAAAAGTTGGAAATATGACTTGACAGTTTCAGGACGATTTTTATTCTTTGAAATTTTTTATTTCAATATAAAAGTATTAAATTTGTATTTATCATGTAGCCTAGTAAGATTTTCTGTTTGCTTCTTGCATGTAGGCTTTAAATCCTGTTTCTTCTTCAATATTAGCCTTCTAAATTGTTTAAATTGTCGCACCATTTTTTTCTTGCCCTGTCAATACTTGTTCGTCTGTTTGGTGACTTATCTCGTGCTATTCGTACAATTTAATCCTCTGCCATTCTACTAATGTGTTCATTCTACTTCTGTTTCCATTTTTTCACCCATCCATTTATGTCTTTTTTTGTTGTCGTACTTCTTCTTGAACATCTTTGTAACTAAATATATCTACTTCCAGATATGTAAACCTTGCTTCCTGCTTTATTATCTTCCCATCAATTTTGATTTTACATCGTAGTGTCCTCCGGAGGCGTGTCAGTCTGGAGCTGACAGCCGCAGCCGTGCCGGACACATCAGGAAATTCGGAGATTTATCCAAATACTTGGGAATTCCAAGTTTGGCCAAATCAGAGTTTCTGATTGGCTCGATGCGGAGGAAATTCCACTTTTGCTGTGTAAAACAAAGGATTTGTTTTACATAAAAGCAGGTGGATTTTCTCTCATCGGTCAGTCGAGCTTGCCTCTTCTACTGTAGACCTAGTCGTTGCTATTATTGTTCCGACTAAGCTATTGTTTTATTTCTGATTTCCTGATTGTTTATTTTCTTGTATTTTTATCTAAGCTGTTCTTCCGTAAGTTAAGAACACTTAGAAATATTTATCTTGCTTTTTTTTATTTTATATATTTGATTTTGTGCTTTGTATCTAAGTAGTTCTTTTCGGTAAGTCAAAGAATACTTAGAAATATTTTCATATCGCATTATTATTTCTGATATTTTACCTATGATATTTTCTTCCGTAAGTTAAGAAAATACTTATATATTTGTCTATTTCATTTTCCATTTCATGCTAAGTTGTTTCTTCCGTAAGTCAAGAAACGCTTAGCAATATTTTCACATCTTTTCTGTATTTGATTTTCTTGTTTTCTATTATAAGTTGTTTCTTCCATAAGCCAAGAAACACATATAAATATTTGTGCATTTATTTTACTTGTTTTCCTGTTCTAAGTTGTTTCTTCCGTAAGTTAAGAAACACTTAGACGTATTTCTATAATCTGTTTCATTTTTGCATTTCTTGTTTTATACTTTATTTTTCATTTCTAAGTTGTTTCTTCCGTAAGTCAAGAAACACTTAGGAACATTTCTCTTGCATTATATTTTTATACCATTTTGATTTACTTGTTTTTACTAAGTTATTCCTTCCGTAAGTCAAGGAATACTTAGATTATTTTTACCTATCTGTTTTCCATCTTTGCTCTGTTACTTTGTAACTGTGCCTTGGAACCGTTACCTATAACAGATATTTGTCACTGGAACTGTTATTTATAACAGCAGTGATATTTAACCCTTATACCAGCGGCAAATCAGAGATGGTCAATACTTGTTCAAATTCCGGGGATAGGAAGAAGCCCGAAGAGCCGGCGATGGGTCCTACAGGCCCAAATGCCCCCTCTCGGCAACAGTAGTGGGTATTTAGATGTTGTCACACATTTAGCTTTTTCTGCTGATAGCATTATATAGTATTTCTTGGCTGTTGTATTAAAGATGTGTGTTAATCTTTGAACTTCGTCTTCTAACTTGGCGAATAATGCGTCGTCGTCTTAATAACAGAATATTTGGATTTCTGTGTTCCCCATCCTAGAACCATGACTTTTACGTACTGCTTGTATAATTTTGCCCATTATTATATTCAAGACAAGTGGGCTTAACGAGTCACCCTGCCCGACTCCGTTTTGTACTGGTATATAGTGTGCTAGTCTTCCATTTACCTTTGCATGTCTTCTGTTATGGAAGTTGATATTTTCGATGACTTTATAATATTAATTGGTTTCATTTCCGATTCGTGCATTAAAGTCACCCATAAGAATTAAGGGCTCTTCATGAGGTATTATATCCAGGATGGTTTGCAATTGTTTGTAGAATACCTCTCGTTCCTCCTTAGGTTTGCAGTCATCGGGGCTATGGATAGATATTACATTTAGATTGTGGTAGTTCATTACATTAAACGGCAATTATTTATGTTGTCTTAAATTTTTTTATGGACAAGTATACCTACTTCTGTTCGTGCTCGTTCTTCTTTTTTTACTCCACCGTATGCTAGAAAATATTGGTTGCGGTCTGTTTGGTCTTTACCTTTCTTCTTGGTTTCTTGGATTGCACAAATATCCATGTTTTTATTTATCAGTTTTTTATTATCTTGTCTTTGTTGTTAATAGTATATTACATAACGAGAGTTGTAAGAAGCTTATTACATGCGAGTAAAAAAGTTGCGCGCGAGCCGCGTAGCGGCGAGCGCAGTAATTTTACAAGCATGTAATAAGCTTACAACTCAAGTTGTGTACTATACTTTTTCTACCATTATTTTTGTTTATAAAAATAAAAATTAAATTACCACTATATTTACACTGACAGATTAATAATTTTTAACCTGTCAAAACAACGCCTGTTAATTCGTTTCCATGGTAACTCGACCAACTGACTTACAAGGCTTATGTGATATTACACATTTTTATAGAACTGAAGCGTAATTTTTTTTATTACGTGCTAGTCATTACGTGTCAGTATCTGTTATGATGCATTTACTTAGCATCCAAATAGTAGGTAATATACAATTTACTAGTAAGAGAGTAGAAAAAAGAAGTTATGTTTCATGTTGCTAATCTGATTGTGGGCTTGTTTTTCCTTTTCGTTTTCCTTTTCTTTGCGTGGTTCATAATCTTAGGTTTCGTCTGGTTCCAAGGCTTTATATCGGTTCTATGAGCCATGTTGTTTTTTACATTGGGTAGGATGCTATCTGACCCATCATCCCTCCTCTTTTATCCGGGCTTGGGACCGGCTGTGGGCATGAACGCGGCTTCTGAGCTACTCAATTCACCCATTCATTGCACTCATAACCCCCAGCAGAGTTGCCTGGAAGTAAGATGCACAGTATTATTCAAGAAATGAATAATTTAAATATTATTGGTACTTAGTAAAAATGAAGCCAGGTAGCCCTGGCTATATTTGTGCAATGATAAAGAATAAAGAAGGGAAAGAAAGACAGCTGCACCAAAAGCAAAGGTTAGGAAAGATGCTGTAAGTTAAGCATTTTGATAACAAGCGAAAAGTAAGTTATCCAAAGACTACTACTACTAAAAGTCATTCATGGCCGAATATATATTAAACTGGGCATAGACTATAATCATACACAATTTGTATTTAGGAAAGGCGTGAAGTTGTTTTTAGTTAATGAAAATATACCAATACAAAGGTGAGTTCCGCGGGCTTTTCCCGCGCGATTGGTACAATCAAACCTAGAATTAAGATTAATACTGTTGTAAGAATTAATATTAAACTGAACAGTCTTCTGGATTGAACCTCATCGATTATCACTGCTCCCAGCTTTCGACATCCTCTTTGATGTCTCTTCATGGCTTCTAATGTCTCAGTCTTCCGAGAGCTCAGAAACTACTACACTGATCATAAACCAATGCAATACTGGTACTACTAACAGAAGACGGTTTATTTATAGCGTCGATGGTATCATGGTTTTTAGATGAATTTGAAGCGGAGATTGGCGCGGGGGTGGGCGCGAACATTTCTGACAGTAGAATTTTGATTGGCAAGTGGAGCCGATGATATTTTCTCTATAAGAAGTCTCCATGTCGAAGGTAAGCATATGCCGTCATATCTTCTTCAATTTCTATAAATTTTCAATAGCAGCAATACTTGCAGAGTGGCATCTTTATATAGATGCCACTTTACAAGATCTTAATAACTCTTTTCCTGTACTTGGTACAAGAAGTCTAATTATCTCAACGGTTAGAGATTTGATACCGTGTTGGTACTTTAAAATATCAGCTTTCTTTATTTATCCCTTACTAAGTATTGTTATAAGTTTATTTCAGAAAATTGTTGAGTCCAAAATGATGGTGCAGTGAAAATATTATATATTATTAGTTCAGATTTTTACCGTTTTCTCGCTGCCGCTATATGCATGAAAATGTATATCCTACTTTCATTAACAATCATTTTGGCGCCAGAAATTTGGCATCGCTGTTAAATATAATATAACCCATAACGAAATATTCAAATTGAGAATATATCATGGTTTGTTTAAAAGTAACGGGTTATGATATATTGCATCTATCCATTGCACCTTCACACCAATCAGTCCAATCGTAACGTACGGCGCCTTAAATGATAGATTTAACAAATAAAATACAATAAGATAGAAAAATCAAATAAAGGAGATTTTCAAAATGGCCTTAGTTATATATTTTTGGATCTATTAATCCAATCGTGACGAACAGTACTTCAAATAATAGTTTTTATCTAATATATTACTATGAGATAGAAAACTCAAATTGAGTAGCATCAAAAAAAAGGGCCTTAGTTATGTATCTTCGATCCTTAGTCCAATCGTGTCGTGTAGTACCTCAAATAATGGGATTTGCCCAATAAAATAAAATAACATAGAAATCAATTATAGCAACACGTCAAAATGGCCTTAGTTATATATCTTCTCTCCCATTGGCCCAATTGTGACTTATAGCACCTCAACTAATATGATTTAACTATTAATACAATAAAATATAAAAGTTAAATATTGCAAAATGTCAAAAGAGCCTTAGTTACGTATCTTTGCTCCTATCGGTACAATCGTGACGTACAGTACCTCAAATTATAGGATTTAACCAATAGAATACAATGATCTAGACAAAATAAATACAGCAACATATCAAAAGGGTTATGTATATGTATCTTCAGTCCTATTGGTCCAATAACCTACAAATCAAATACGACAACACGTCTAAAGGGCTTTGGTTACATATCTTCGCTTTTTTGACCCAATCGTGATGCACAATACCTCAAATGATAAGATTTAACCAATATAATACAATAAGATAAAAAAATTAAATGCAGCTGCATGTCAAAGGACCTGAGTTATGTATTTTTGATCCTATTAGTCCAATTGCGACATACATAATTTTAAATGTAGGGATTTATCCAATAGTTATAAACTGAGATATAAAATTCAAATACAGTATCATGTCAAAAAGGCCGTAGTTATATATCTTCGATTATTAAAAAAAACGAGTTTTTCTTTGGAATTTGCATTCGGTGAAAAGTTTGGAAAAAAACCTGGAAAATTTTATTTGCACTGAGTTTGAACGCCTCGATCGCTACTCCGTATACTCTTACTCATAATATATTTATATTCACTCTGCTTATTTCCTGAAGATGAATTACAGTAAAACAAAAACCATGACTAATCAACCAGATGAACTAATAATTACAGTGGCACAAACAAGAACAGAACAAGTAAAAGAGTATATATATATTTAGGCCAAATCACTAAATTAAATAAAGAAAATCAGACCGAAGAAATAAAAAGAAGAATAAGATTTTCCTGGACATCATTCCGAAAACTGTCTTATATTCTAAAGAATTCAAAATACCCCCAATACCTAAAAACGAGAGTCTTCAATCAATGTGTACTCCCTGTCCTCACATATGGCTCTCAGACATGGACGTTTACAAAGGAAAATATGGAAAAAGTCGCAAAGACAGAAAGATACATGGAAAGACAAATGCTGAACATTAAACTATCAGACAGAAAAAGAAACGAATGGATCCGTAATAAAACAAAATTGACAGATGTCTCAACCCAAGTAGCTTAAATGGAAGTTAGCCGGACACACCCTAAGGCAGAAAGATAAAAGATGGACTAAGACAATTATACATTGGAGACCATGGAATCACAAACGAAAAAGGGGAAGGCCACAAATGCGATGGTCAGATGACCTGAAGAAACACGCCGGGTCAAAATGGATGCAAATTGCCCAAGATAGAGAGGCATAAAAGAAGGAGAAGGAGGCCTATACCCAAGGATGGATGTTTAGGGCTGTATAGATAGAGATTTCCCAAAAAGTTGTGCATTTTACTTAGTCATACATGATTTTTGACATTCCATGTACTTATTTTGCATTGGAAAATTTTTTTATTTTTTTTTGTTTGACAATGGTTAGCGTTTTTTTCTTCTTTTATTACTCATTGACATGCTGATATAGACAAAGACATCTAATTGGATATTTAATACCGTGGTTTGTCCATGCATTCTGAATGCTTACGCCGGTGACTAAACTTTGGCTCATCCGCCTTCGAAGCTGATTTCTCAACCCTAGGATAAAAGAATGACCTAAGACTTATCCGCCTGAACTTGTTGGTCAGGGAAATAGCTTGTATCGACAATTATTATTCATTTATTAATCAAGATTTCATATTTAAATTTGAAAATAATATTCACTATATTTAAGAGTTTTTTTATTTGATAATGAGAAAAATGGGGATGACTGATCCATTCAATGTTTTAACCTTGTGTAGGTGTCTCTTCAACGAAGGCGTACTCCGTGTAATGAAGCGCACAAGAAGAATTGTTGTGAAGAAGGCCAAAAAAAGCCGAAGGGAAGCATTTCAAGGGGCTACCAGGCATTCTAGGAACGGCACTTAATCAGCGTTTTTTTCTTGTAGTTGTTAGCTGCGATATTTAATGCAGAATGAAGAATGTTAAAATATCAAAATACTCATCAGAAAGTTCGTTTGGAGTGTTGTGTGGAAGTTTAGCTGGAGAGAATGGAACTTTTCTTTTAGAAACCCTGGTGAGTATTTGCCCTCGACGATTACATGGCTTTTTTAATATTCGCTTGGCTTGGTTGTTCGAGCCTGTAATAGTTCGCTCCTGCTGAGGGATAGGATTCTGTACTTAATCGTTGTTAGATTGGCTACCTGATGTGTAACGTTTTAATCAACCAATAGAACGTGACACCAAGCTCCGCTTTATACTCGTCCCCCGTACTATATTATTCCAAATCGACCTCACCAAATTATAAATATTTTTAGTAGCCGTTCGATCCTATATAAGCCGATACAATTTGTTATTAGCTCTCTCTTTAATTATATCACTACATTCATTCTACAATAAAACTTTAGTCACACGAATTATTGGTTAGTGTCTTAGCCGTATACACGGCCACTACCGTGGGAAGTAAGCAATATCCAACACTACCTTGGGAAGCAAACAACAGCCAACCACACTACCTTGGGGAAACAATCAGCAATCACCCATACTACCTTTAATCCACTGATGCATTAACGTATAATTTGAAACCCATTTACCAACCTGGGGATAAAAGTGTCCCCCTTAATCCAACCAATAGCAGCGACAGCGGCTAACTTTCACAAAGATCAGAACCCTTCCTAGAGAACTGAACGACTATTTCAGAATAAACTAAAGCTGAGTACTTTTTTATACTATAACTATTTTATACCGGCAATCGGCAGAATCTTTGAGTCTTAGTTTAAACATTTATTTTTGTTTCACTCTCATAATAATATGAATAATGTTTATTTATGAATATTATATATATATATATATATAATATATATATATATATATATATATATATATATATATATATATATATATATATATAATATATATTTACTATGACTTCGTAAAATTTTTTTATTCCTGTACCTTTCTGGGATTGGTGTGGGGAGAGAATGAACACGGAACGAACCCAGGGCTGAGCGGTGGGGCATAGCATCATTCGTTTTATCGTTATTTCGCGTTTTTTTGTCTTGAATATCCTTAGGGATATTCGACGAAATTCTCCACTCGTTTCTTTTATCAGTGTGGTATTGCTCAATGCCCTGATCTTAATAAGATTAAGACGTTTCAAATGTATGTGTGCTGATGGATAGTAACTGCACATCCTCATGCAGAATCTAAGGATTTTGCTTTAAGTCGCCATGATGGTATTAACTTGGCGGCTGTTAAGTGATGCGTAGACGCTAGGGATGGGAAAAACCTGCCGGTTTTAACCGAAAACCGGTTTTTTTACTTCGCAATAACCGGTTATATCAGTTGTTTTTTTGTCCCGGTTATAACCGGCTTTTTATTTTTAAAGTTAAAACCGGTTATTAGGTTTTCACGGTGATTAGGATTAGGCTAGGTAAAATTTTGGATCCCAATCATAATTATTATTCTCAAGTAATTATCCCAAACGAAACCATAAGTAAGACTTGAACTAATAACGAACAGTAAGACTGGTGTGGGAGGAAGTCCCAACTGGAAGGAGACCACGCGGACGCCCTCGTCTCCGGTGGCGAGATAATATAGCAGGAGACCTAAGCACTATGGGCGTGGAGAATTGGATGGAGGTTGCTCAAGACAGAAAACAGTGGAGGCATGTTGTCGAGTCGGCTAAAACCCACGAAGGGTTGTAACGCCACGGAGTAAGTAAGTAAGTAAGAAACCATAAGTAATTCAAATTTTATTTTATTTTATAAATACAGAAGCAAACTGAAAGTGCAAACTCACATCAGCCAGAAACAATTAAGTTTTATTATAAAATTTCGTTGAAAAGGTATTTGTAATCATAATATTTACATAAGAAGTGACCTGGTAAATCATTTATTTTTCACTTGACTCTTGACATTGAAACTGGGTGAATGGCTTTTGCTGATTACCAAAAATAATGTTGTGACTATAAATATCGAATTACCAATTAAGAATACGAATTTCCAAGCATTTTCCTACCTTTTCAAAACAATACAACCATACAGGAAGTGTTAAATAAGTTAAAATGTACCTATTATACAAATATACAAACGTGTTAAAAGTAATACATGATAAGTATTTTTTTGATGGTAATAAAATGAAAAATGAATTACATTATCCAATTTATTTTTCAGTAAAATATTTATATGGATATTATTTTTTTTAAATACCATTTGAAAGAGTCTGAGAAATTTTTTATAAGTTGAAACGATTGGGGAATTTTTTAGGTTTGGAAGAAGAGGAAAAGTGGTGGATATTTTAGATTATATTTTTAAATCATAAATTAAATTTGCATAATTAATTGAATACAATAAATGCATATTATGTTTTACTCTCATAATAAATTCAATGACAATAGGACCTGAAATATTTCAGCGCTCTCTGTTGAGCAGTAGTATAATATATTTAATAATAATCAATAAATATATAATAATAATAAAATAATAAATAAATATAATAATTAATAGAATAAAATGGTTTTATTAAAAATTGTGTTTTATTTATATTGATTTTGATGTTCTTTCGATAGTACTAATTTTGATCATATTTATATCGAGTCGAATGAAGTATCGCAAACTAAAGTGCATTGTAAATGTAAAACTTTGAAACCTATTTTATTAAAAAACCGAAAACCGGCTTTTGAAAAAAACCGAGTTTTTTGGCCGGGTATAACCGCCAGGTTAAACCTTAAGCAAAAAAAAACCGGTATAACCGAAAACCGGTACTTTGTCAAATACTGCCATCCCTAGTAGACGCATGCCTTGTATTCGATTAGCGGTCTAATATAGGTTTTATTCGCTGTGAGTTTCGCCGGTAGCGCTCTCTAGCGGTTTGAAACTTGTACTTTTCTTGTAAAATCAGTGTAAGTGAAATATGATAAAACGAGAAAAATTGATATTTATCTAAAAATACAAAATAATGAACTGAAATATTATGGTAAACTGATTAATGAACGAATACACAGAATTAATAGTAAAAGTAATTACGCCTTGTTATTTTATTCATTATAATTATAATATTTAAGATATAAGTTCCTGCGACTGGATGACTACTTACGCAAGAGGCCATTGAGAAAATAAAGAAGTTTATGTGAAAATATTTAATGGTTAAAGCACAGAATACTAAGTTGGGTTAGTATTCTGTGGTTAAAGCAAAGAATATAGACGCTATTCTTTGGGTAAAGGTTACCTTTACCCATCGAGCAAAAAGACAATAGAGGGAATGTAAAGGTAGTGGGGGCAAACATATTGTTAGACAGGAAGTGCGATCTTTAGAGGCCACATTAAACAAGGAAAGAGAGTCTCTCTCCTTGTTTGACATCAAATTTAGTTGGGTTATGTTATTGTTTGTCTCAAATGTCACATGAAATCTTATTTATATTGAAGTTTTTTAACAATTGTGTCGCATTTTAGACTCTTATCATTAATAATTAATTAAAACTTTCTCGTCTAAGACACATTCTGAAAACTATTATATTGCTACTGTTGATAAGTGTCGCAAAATTTAAATTTGGCGCATTCGCATTTCCGGATATGACCGCCATCAGAGGCCACTTTTTTGGTCTCCTTTTCATAAGGATTAGATTCCCTCTTTTGTCTTATTGCTCGATGCCTTTACCTCTGTAACGTTGTAATTCTTGTTTTTATTTTGCATTTTTATTCTGTTTTTGCTCAGTTATTTTTTGTGTGCGTAGACCTTAGTGCATAGATATCAATTTGTTTTAATTTTATCAAAATGGATATTAAACATTATACTGGTTTAAAGTCTATATCACATGATATTCCATTTCAACCAGCTACACCAAAAAAAGGGAAAAGATTTGGTTGATGCAGGGCATGTAGGCAATGTTTCGGAATATAATAGCTTTCTTATTTTACACCATACAAATATCATGTTTGTATTATAGGTTATTTACTTATTTTTCTTATTGATAGCAATAATCCATTTTTCTCTTTGAACTATTTTATGCTTGGCAACAGGAAATGAATAAAATTTACAATGACTGTTGTACCCAGTATTTTTACATGTATCATATATTTTTCTTTTTGAAAAATCCATATTCGCCATTATTTGAATGTTTACAAGTTAAATGCACAAAACTGCCACTAACAGCGTTGGTGAAAACTGTCAAATCCCCTCTACTCATCGGCTCACAGCGAATAGGTGTGCTATAATGTTTTAGATGACGTCCTGCTTATTTTACCGGACAAAATGGGGATGAGAAAAACTAATTTCTAAATAATTTAATATATTTGCCTTATTTCGGAAGTAATCCATTTGGTTAATTCGTTTTATAATTTTAAGGATTACCATAATTTTACTTATATAAATGTCAATAATAATAAAGCTTACTGAAATTAGGGCCTAATCCTTTCAAAACTGTAATTAACTAAATTATTTTATAATTGGATTACCTAAAAAATTGCTTCCAACCCTTTTAAAAATTCATAAATTAAATTATTTTAACACTGGATAAGCGAAACAAATTTCAGATCGTTACTAATTAATCAGTCTGAAACTTTTCTTTGACAAACCTAATAAAATGTTGCACAAAACGGTGTTAGGGAAACATTTCTCAACTCAAATTTATTTCTGTTTTGAAACGAAATTTAACTAAATCCAGCATACAGACGTTAGATAGGCAAATGTATCTAGGTTATTTTGTTTTATTGAGTCAGGTTGGTTTGTAGAAAAAGAACATTTTCATAGTTTCCTTATTTGTCTTTTTATTTTCCGATACAGCACATATTGAATCTAGGGAATATCATTTAGATCCGGTTAGTGAAATTTAAAATTTTTTTTAGAATAATTAATAAGACCTAGTATATAAAATAAAAATTGGATTATTGCAGAAAATATTGAAGTATGGCTTAACAAAACTTTAGCGAGTACACAGTATTATTCTAGCCACAAAAAGGTCTTGAAACAATATGTAATAGGTACAGATTAGTTAATTTATTACCCCAATTAATAACATGATGATAAGAAGTGAAGTCATCAAACAGGCTACGCTGGAATTTACTAAAAAAAGAGAGAAATAGATAACAAAATATTATGAAAAAAATTAAGCAAAAAATAAGTGTATATAAATAAGGGACATAATTATCTCCAGGTTAGACCCGTCTTTACACGTCAAATTATGTTGCGGTTACTTATCTGTCAGATAAACGTAAAATTTAGTTCAAAACGCACCATAATTTATTTAATTGTAAAAGGAAACAATCGTTTAATGTCTCCTTTGCTTATAAAATTTGTAGCGGCGCAAATAAATTAAATTATGTAAAAAAATTAATAACGACTAAAAAATAATATATTCATCTTAATGATTTTTGTGAGACTTCCCCATAATACTAAAATATTGTATAAAGTTAGATCAAACATCTTTAACTTCAGAAATTTCAATAATGTCTTTCTTCGTCTTCTTCGCGTGCTATATCAGAATCATCCGATGTTGGCGATCACCATTGCAAAGGCTTCTCGATCTTCTGCAATATGGAATAATGTCTTTATTTAGCAATTTATCTTTAAAAGCCTATATTTTGATCTCTCTCTAGGTTATAGAATTTTCGCTGTAGCTTAGAATAGTTGAATCTTTTCAACATTACAGCCACTTCCATTGGATAAAACAGGAAACCTTCTCTTCCATACATATCTGGTTTTAATGTGGAATAAAGTTTAGAAATGTTTTTCTTGAATTGTTAAGTGGACTCTTAGCTTCACTGTATAACCAGAATCTTCAAGTAAACACTCATTTCTATTATCTCAATTTAAATTTTTTACCAAGAACACAGAATTATATAGATACTGGTACTTTTGCCTGTCACATGCGACGGAGGATCCAATCGATTGTCATCTACAATCAGTCGTTAAATTTTCAAAATAATAAACTTTTTGGTATGTTTGATATCTCTTATATCACTATATGTTCATTAATAATAAGGATACTGTGTAGTGCCCTTTTGGTAGTTGCCTTGTTTGTCTTTCTGAGTTATTATATCTGAATATATTCGTTAAATCCTCCCTTTTCATTTGTTGTGTCGCATGTTAGGATTAGATCAGTTGTTTATTTTGTATTCAGCCAGACGCCTTCATTAAGTTATTAAATCATTATTTGTCTTACAGTAAATATACTTTTATCTATAGTGTCCTGTGATATTTAATTTGTCGCTATACGTTCATTAATAATGAAGATACTGTGTAGTGCCCTTTTGGTAGTCGTCTTGTTTGTTTTTTTCTATCTGAATATATTTGTTATATCCTTCCCTTTCATTTGCTATATGTTATGTTAGGATTCGTTTACTTTCTTTATTTTGTGTTCAGCCAGAGGCCTGCTTTAAGTCAGTAAAGCAAAATTTGTCTTTCAGTTAAACTATTTTTATCCATCGTGCCCTATGACATCTCGTCGACTAGTTTGTTTTTCTATCTTAATATATTCGTGATATATTTTCCTTTTATTTAACGTATCATACGATCCAATTGGACCAATAATACAGGAGATGTAGTGTAATTCCCTCTTGGTAATGCCGCAATGTGTGTTTTTCTGTCTAAACATATTCGCTTCATCCTCTCCTTTCCAACGATATTTCTTACGTCACGATCCAATGACACATTGTAGTTCCACCACAAACCGCTCAAAAAATGAACAGCCTTAGCATTTTCTTTTGGTATTTAATATGGAAAATAAAGCAGAAACGATATAGCAATGAGTTTACAGGTATAGCTTTTACTTTTACAGGTATATAATTTTATTTAATTGTTATAATAATTTTACATAACTGTTTAACTTGATTTATAGTATTTTAATTTTTTAATAAAATTTTAATTCTATTTACCTTTATTTAATTTTATTTAATCTTATTTGATTTTAATTTTATTATGTTCGCGTAAAGCGTTCACATTTGTCACACGTCGTTTTATTTTTATAGCAAGTATTTGTTTATCTGATCGAATGACATATAACAAATATATTATTATACGTCATTGATATTACCTTAAAATTACAGTCTATTATGTTTAACAATTATATACCTTTAACAAATATAAACCTATATGTTTAACAATTTTCAATAATATTAATTACTGTGAAGTAGAAAAATTTCTGACTAACAATGTTTGAATCATCAATTTGTAGAATATTCAGCATATTCAGACACATACCTCAAGTTAGATTGACTGCTTTTTTCCGACTTCCGTCCTAACATGTCATTTTATTCAGTTGCTATTGACTCGGAGTCCTCGGAGAAACTCCGTCTCAAGACTAGCAACCTCCAGTGGACTTAACTTGCCATGTTATCTATTCCTGTTGTAACGTAAACATTATATTTTATAAAGTTAAATATTGTAACTTAAAGTTAATTTAACAACATTTAAAGGGTTTTACCCGTGTATTTAGTGGCTTCACACATGTACATCCAGTAAGTATTAATCACACTTGTTGTAATAACCTTGGTCAAAATTTTAAACTTCATGTTTGATTTAATTAAAGTGGTTATACTTTTAGGATAGCACTGATGATAGAATAATAATTCCAAAAACCTTGTTTAATGTAGCCCAATTAGGTTTTTAATATTTTATATTTGTATAAAGGCATTTTTAAATAAATTTTTTGTGATATATGTGGTATATAGCCCGCTACAGGAATTTAGTTTCCTTATAAATTTTAATAGTTATTAGTATTTACGAATAATATTTCTTCTTCTTCTTCAGATGCAAATCCACTAATGGATGTTAGCGATCACATTTTCCATTAACTCTCTATTTCTTGCAATATGTATCAGAGATTGTATGTCGTTAATCCCTGTCCATTGCCTTATGTTTCGGAGCCAGGACATTTTCTTGCGTCCCATTCCTCTCTTGCCTTCAATTTTACCCTCGATTATAAGTTGGAGGAACTGGTATTTTTCATTTCGCATGATGTGACCTAGATACGCCGTTTTCCTTTTCTTGATGGTTTCGAAAAGTTGGCGTTCTTGGTTTATTCTTTTAAGGACATCTATATTTGTGATTTTCGCTGTCCATGGTATTTTTAGGATACGGCGATAAAGCCACATTTCGAAAGCTTCCAATCTGTTTATATCTCTCGTTTTGAGTGTCCAGCCCTCTACGCCATATAGCAGCACTGACCATACGTAGCACTTAGTAAACCTTAGTCTCAGTTGAAGATCGAACTCAGAACAAGTCAGTACCTTCTTGAATTTTACGAAAGCTTGTCGAGCTTGCTCAATGCGACATTTTACTTCCCTTTCCGATGCCCAGTCTTCAAAAAGCCACGATCCCAGGTATTTAAATTTACTCACTCTTTCTATGGATTTACTATTCAGTGTTATGGTGGAGTTTTCAAATGCATCCAAGTTTCTGGAGATGATCATGAATTTGGTCTTTTTGGTATTAATCTCTAGTCCCATTCGCTCACTGTATTCTCCGATTATAGTGACAAGTTGTTGAAGATCGACTATGTTGTCACAAATTAAGACACCATCATCAGCATATCGTATGTTGTTGATCAATACTCCATTCACCTTGATTCCCATCTCTGCATCCTCCAAAGACTCTTGAAATATGGCTTCTGAATAAATGTTAAATAAAAGAGGGGAAAGCACACATCCCTGTCGAACGCCTCTTCTTATATGTATGGGCTTAGATATAGAATTGTCTATTTTTAGCTGTGCCGTTTGATGCCAGTACAAGTTTTCAATGCATCTTATGTCTTTTTGGTCTATATCAACTTTCTTGAGAATCTGCATTAACTTGTGGTGTTGGACACGATCAAACGCTTTTTTGTAATCTAAAAAGCATAGGAACACATCCTTCCTCTGATCGTAACAATTTTGGACCAGTACCTGTGTTGCTACTATTGCTTCTCGTGTTCCTAAACCTTGATTAAACCCAAATTGGGAATCACTGATGTCCCATTCACATTTTTTGTATAATCTTTGATGTAGTATTTTTAAGAATATCTTTAAAGTGTGACTCATCAGGCTAATGAGTCTGTGATCCTCACATCTTTTTGCATTGACTTTCTTGGGCAGGGGAATAAAGGTAGAGCGTAACTACTGTTGAGGATAGCAGCCAGTTTCATAAATTAAATTAAAGATTTTGTGTAGTGCTGAAATTCCCCTTTCATCTAGTAATTTGAGTATTTCTGACGGGATCTCATCTGGTCCAGGTGCCTTATTGTTTTTTGAATTTAATATTGCTTTTTCTATCTCCTCTTTGGTGATTGAAGGGCCAGTCAGCTGGTCGTCTGTATAAACTTCACTCATGGGTCTTTCGTCGTGGAAGAGCTCCTGGATATAATTTTCCCATATATCAATTTTCTCCTTTTCACCCAGCACTATCTGGTTATCCTGATTAACTATGGTAGTTGGTCTTCGTTTTCTGTATATTCCAGCAGTCTCCTTAAGCTTTTTATGTAAATTACGGTCGTCGTGTTGTCTTTGTAAATGTTCTAGATCGATACATTGTTGCTTAAGCCATTCATTTTTTGCTATTCTTATTTTTGCTTTTATTTGCCTGTTAATGTTTTCATACATATTGCTGCCATCTTGGTTATTCTTGTGTCTTCGTCGTTCTTCCATTAGTAATAGTATTTCTTCTGTCATCCATTTTTGCTTCTTGTTATTTCGTTTGTACCCTAAGTTGTTTTTCATGATGTCTGTTACAGCACTTGTAATCGTATTCTATGTTGGTGTTATATCTTCGGTAATGTTTGTCGTTAATATTTGAATTTGTGCGTTTATTTCATTGCTTATTTTTGCTTGTATCACTGGGTCTTTCAGTTTATCCAGTGTTATCTGTTGTTGAGTTTCAGGCTTGTTCTTGCATGAAAGAGCGATCTTTATGACGGCCACTAATAGTACGTGGTCAGAAGGGACATCTGCTCCAGGGTATGTGCAAGCTCTTTTGACAGTTGTGCTGAATCTACCGTTTATAAGGATGAAGTCTATCTGGTTTCTTATTATGTTATGAGCTCTATCGGCTGGAGATTTCCAAGTATATAGGCGACGGGGGTGGAGTTGGAACCATGTATTGGTAACTCTCATGTTTTCTTCTTGACAAAATTGTATAAGTCGGTCGCCCCTTTCGTTCCTTGTTCCAAGACCATAGGGTCCAACTATGTCTTCAAAGCTGCCCTTCCCTATTTTGGAATTAAAATCTCCCATAATTATGTTGACATCATGTTTCTTTGTCAATTTAAGTAGTTCTTTGATTTCACTATAAAAGTTTTCCACTACTTCATCTGATGCGTCTGTAGTTGGTGCATAAACCTGTATGATGTTGAGGTTATTTGGCTTCGCTTCAAGTTTTACTAAGGCTGTGCGGTCGGAATATGGTACAAACTCTGTGACAGCTCTAACCAGTCTTTTAGTTATCATAATCCCGACACCTTTTCTATGATCGCGGTCATCATTGCCTGAGTAAAAGAATGTTCCGCTTTCTGTAGTGCATTTACCGGATCCAGGCCACCAGGTTTCTGAGATCCCAAGAATATCTAGATCTAATCTGCTCATTTCTTGAGTTAGGTTAGCCAGCTTCCCGGCTTCAAATAAGCTGCGTGTATTCCAGGTGCCTATCTTTAATGTCTTTCTTAAGTTTGCTCGTACGTTTGAAACATTCAAGACCGCTCCCCCCGGAGATCCGATTGGGGAACTATTTATACCTCCGGATAATTTTGAGTTGAATGTATTCATGTGATTGTCTTGGGAAATATAATGAAGGTGGTATCCCGTTGCCTTCCTTCATGGCCCTTCAGGGCTTAGTTTTCAGCCGCCCACTATGGAACAGACGCCGTTTGCAACCGCCCATTCTGGGTACAGACGTTGCTATTTTCACCATATCTGGTTACCCTCACTTAGTTTAGCCTGCAGACCAATGCAGTTGCCCAGGGTGTGGCACGTGGAGCCATAAGTGAGAGTTGGGTGTCTTATGACGACCAGTAATCAAGAACCATCTCCCGTCTATGACGCTCGATGTGGTCGTTCCGATAAAAGGTACTACCTCTATAACACAACCCTACACCCCGAATAATATTTAGTATAAGTATTTAGCATTATTTGTCTATTCCTTATTTGTAAATTAATTAAAGTTGGTTGTATATGGAGTATAAATAGAGGTTAATTCAATGTTTCCACTTCCTTTTTGTTTTTTTTATTTGATTTTTTTTATTTATCCTTATATTTAATATTGCAGCAAACAGTAATGTATTACATAATATCGTGGCTAAATGGATCAAGCAATCCAAAGCCAATAAAAAAAAAACAAATATACCATTTATTGAGATAAAACTGGACAACAAATATTAAAAATAAAGATATTAATTTTGAATAAACTAAACTTTGAAGTTGGTTTCCACTTGGTTAATTTATTCATCTGATATTTCTGTAAGCAAGACTGATTATAAAGTTTACACTTTTTTACTTCTTTTTTATTATAGTAATAAAAGGAAAACGTACCTAAATGTAAATTATCTCTTGAAATGTCAGGTGTAATGACAATATCTTCGTGCTTCTGGAAGTTGGTTACCAACAAACCAAGTCGGTTCTTCACACGTCTAATAAAATGTATTTAGTTTGCAATAAATATTATCGTAGCTCTGATTGGCAAGGTTATAAACGTCATAGTTACGCACATTTAATTAGAAGGGTTGAAACGTCTCAGATACTGCTGCAAAAAATAAAATTGCATCCTCTAAAAAATACAAATCCAAATGTGACCTTTTAATTGGCTATTTCCTAATGTATGACATTGACACTTACTCGTCTACTGCTGTACAGCAGTCTGCATTGTAAAAGTGCGAGAAATAGATAATTTGGGACTACCTTGAGCAAGTTCTAGTGCATTATCACTTTTCGGTGTAATTTCATTTTGCTTTTAAAAATTGGACGGTGGTTTTATCGCTGTAAAACTTTTGTAATATTGGGCGTGATGGCTATCGTTTAAAGATGTTTGATTATCATTTTTAACTGTAGCGTTGCTAGAATTTTTTCGTACTGGTTTCACTTTAAGATACTCTAAAATAGTTATAAGTTTTAAAACTTAACCGGTTGTAACTTGTCCGGTGTAACCTTTTTAATTTTTCCACACGTTATATTATCATTAGTTACAATTATCCATCAGAATTAATTAAAAGATTTTTCCTAAACGTCTAAAAAAATTTATTAAAATAAATATACAAATTGCTGATCACCACTAATCAATCAGCTAAAACTGTTTCTTCAACATATCCAATATAATACTGCATTATTCAACATTGGGATAACAGTTCGCCTCCCAAAGTTGTTTCTATTCCGATACCGAATTCATCCAAATACATCATATTATGATGACGTAAGCGAAGGCACCTTTTTATTGTGTTTTTTACAAAGTCGGAATTTTCATGAAATAAAGAAAATTTCCATAATCCCTTTATTTCTTTTACCGTCTTCTTTATACAATAAGGCAGAAAAAAAGTAATATATTTTCTATAGACTAAGATATTTTATATAACATAAGGCGATCAATAAAATGAAACTGTTTTAAGTAATAAAATATATATTTTTGACAAATTTAGTAAATCGAAACTTATATGACTTAGTAGAATACTTTGTTTTCCAATATAAGAAAAAACTCACAAACTGAAAAATCCATTTTATTATTAGTAATTAAGTCATTGTGGAATTAACAAATGTTTTCACAATAAACAAAACCAACAATTTTATTAAGCGCCCAGCGAAATAACCATTTTTTCATGACACTCGTCCGGCCTGGCAAACGTCAGTTGTTTTGAGTAGTATGGACCTCTATAACAAGAACCTATATGTTCCATGCAGTCGATTTTTTGGTCTTAAATTAGTTATTAACAAATTAAGGTCAAAAAACCGAAAATTTTTCCTTTTTTCAACTATCAGCAAAAAGTGACGCATTTTAAACAAATTTAAGAAAATAAGTAATTTATAAGTTTTATAATAACCTTTAAAATGGCGTCTTCTAAATATTTTGCTAAGGAAGTTTCAATTTAAATAAAACATTTTAGTTTTTTGCAAATGTTAATAACTTTTTTAAAAATAAACTTATAACATTTATATTTCATGGAATGCTGTATCTTATAGTGCTTAAAGTACGGTTAGAATTTTAAAGTGATAGGTCAAACAGTTTAAAAGATATTTTATTTGTTTATTCCAAATGAATTTTTCTTGTAAAATATAACAATATAAGTCAGAAAATTATATAGTTTTAGTAATTGTAAGGGTAGTTTCTGGAAGAAGAAGACTTGTTCCATTATTTTCATTTAAAAACAATTAAGAAAATTAATTTTAAATATTGCACAATAACTTCTGTTTTTGTACCCCTGAGTAAAGGACTAAGGTTGAGTGATCTCAACACTAAGGGTTAGAATTTCAAATTCCAACAAACAAAAAAAATAGATACAAAGAAATGGAATGTACCGAAGCTGAGAGATGCAACTGCTGCAAAACAGTACTGGGAAAATATTACCAATAGGTTAAGAAATCAAAGTCCAATCGAAGAAGACCAGAGAGATATAGACTACTACTGGAACACGATAAAGAAAGATATTGAGCCAGCAGCACAAGATGAAATAGGAACAGAAACTCGCCGCTACGCGGCTCGAGCGCAACTTTTTTACTCGCATGTAATAAGCTTCTTACAACTCTCGTTATGTAATATACTAATAAGTACTTATCGACCCAAGCATTGGTTTTTACAATTTTGTCAAGAAGAAAACATGAGAGTTACCAACACATGGTTCCAACTCCACACCCGTCGCCTTTATACTTGGAAATCTCCAGCCGATAGAGCTCAGAACATAATAAGAAATCAAATAGACTTCATTCTTATCAACGGTAGATTCAGCACAACTGTCAAAAGAGCTTGCACATACCCTGGAGCAGATGTCCCTTCTGACCACGTACTATTAGTGGCCGTCATAAAGATCGCTCTTTCATGCAAGAACAAGCCTGAAACTCAACAACAGATAGTACTGGACAAACTGAAAGACCCAATGATATAAGTAGAAATAAGCAATGAAATAAACGCACAAATTCAAATATTGATGACAAACATTGCCAAAGATCTAACACCAACATGGAATACGATTACAAGTGCTGTAACAGACATCCTGAAAAAGAAATTAGGGTACAAACGAAATAACAAGAGGCAAAAATGGATGACAGAAGAAATACTATTACTACTGGAAGAACGACGAAGGCATAAGAATAACCAAGATGGCAGCAATATGTATGAAAACATTAACAGGCAAATAAAAGCAAAAATGAGAATAGCAAAAAATGAATGGCTTAAACAACAATGTATCGATCTAGAACATTTACAACGACAGCACGACGACCATAATTTACATAACAAGCTTAAGGAGACTGCTAGAATATACAGAAAATGAAGACCAACTACCATAATTATTTAGGATAACCAGATAGTGCTAGGTGAAAAGGAAAAAATTAATATATGGGAAAATTATATCCAGCAGCTCTTCCATGACGAAAGACCCATGAGCGAAGTTTATACAGACGACCAGCTGACTGGCCTTTCAATCTCCAAAGAGGAGATAGAAAAGGCAATATTAAATTCAAAAAACAATAAGGCACCTTGACCAGATGAAATCCCGTCAGAAATACTCAAATTACTGGATGAAAGAACGATTTTCAGCACTACACAAAATATTTAACTTAATTAATGAAACTGGCTGCTCTCCTCAACAGTGGTTACGCTCTACCTTTATTCCCCTGCCCAAGAAAGTCAATGCAAAAAAAAGTGAGGATCACAGACTTATTAGCCTGATGAGTCACACTTTAAAGATATTCTTAAAAATACTACATCAAAGATTATACAAAAAATGTGAATGGTACATCAGTGACTCCCAATTCGGGTTTAGGCAAGGTTTAGGAACACGAGAAGCAATAATCGCAACACAGGTGCTAGTTCAAAATTGTTACGATTAGAAGAAGGATGTGTTCCTATGCTTTTTGGATTACCAAAAAGCGTTTGATCGTGTCCAACACCACAAGTTAATGCAGATCCTCAAGAAAGTTGATATAGACCAAAAAGACATAAGATGCATTGAAAACTTGTACTGGCATCAAACAGCACAGTTAAAAATAGACAATTCTATATCCAAACCCATACATATAAGAAGGGGCGTTCGACAGTGATGTGTGCTTTTACCTCTTTAATTTAACATTAATTCGGAAGCCATATTTCAAGAGTCTTTGGAGGATGCAAAGATGGGGATCAAAGTGAATGGAGTATTGATCAACAACATATGATATGCTGATGATGGTGTCTTAATTTGTGACAACATAGTCGATCTTCAACAACTTCTCACTATAATCGGAGAATACAGTGAGCGAATGGGATTAGAGATTAATACCAAAAAACCAAATTTATGATCATCTCCAGAAACTTGGATGCACTTGAAAACTCCACCATAACACTGAATACTAAGTCCATTAAAAGAGTGAGTAAATTTAAATACCTGAGATCATGGCTTTTTCAAGACTGGGCATCGGAGAGGAAAGTAAAATGTCGCATTGAGCAAGCTCGACAAGTTTTCGTAAAATTCAAGAAGGTACTGACTTGTTCAGAGTTCAATCTTCAACTGAGACTAAAGTTTACCAAGTGCTACGTGTGGTCAGTGCTGCTATATGGCGTAGAGGGATGGACACTCAAAACGAGGGATACAGATTAGAAGCTTTTGAAATGTGGCTCTGTCGCCGTATCCTAAAAATAACATGGACAGCGAAAATCACAAATATAGATGTCCTTAAAAGAATAAACCAAGAACGCCAACTTTTCAAAACCATCAAGAAAAGGAAAACGGCGTATCTAGGTCACATCATGCGAAATGAAAAATACCAGTTCCTCCAACTTATAATCGAGGGTAAAATTGAAGGCAAGAGAGGAATGGGACGCAAGAAATTGTCCTGGTTCCGAAACATAAGGCAATGGACAGGGATTAACGACATACAATCTCTGAGACATATTGCAAGAAATAGAGAATTAAAGGAAAATGTATTTCCAGAGAATACATATTCAAGAAGATTGGTATTTAAAAAAAATAATTATTAAGCTAATTAAGTGTTGTTATAACTATAATTTTTCATGGTACAACCATGTATGCGCTCAGTATCTTGAAAATGTTTGCTCTGTATCGTGTTACAGTTTTAATATAAAATCACTCAACATTTTCTTTCTGTATCTTATTAAACTTTTAATATAAAATCACTCAAATTTTCTGTTTATATATTGTCAAAATTTTTTAATTTAAAACAAAAGGAGCTTTACAAAAAAAGTCATTATTTCATATATTTTACATTTTCTATACATTTCCTGAATCTACTGTTATTTTATGCATTTTGCTTAATCTAACCATTTTTCAGAATTGAATTGAACGAACTTTTTAGTTAAATTAAAATAGTGACAACTTAAATAAAACAATTTACTAATGCGTGTTAAAATAAAGTTGCTACGGATATTCTTTAAAGTTTTTTAATGGTTACCATCTAAAAACCACATTGCTATGGTTTTTGTTCACTTTCTCGTTATCAGGACCTAAACGGGAAATAAGTTTTGAGTATATTTTAGCGAATTTCGGTAACCACATGATTTTAATTCATTTTATCTTAATTTATCTTAATAAACTTAAAAGCGACAACATTTTTGAATGGAGAATGAAAAGACCTTTCAAACGATATATCACAAGCCTATACTTCCTATTTTAAAAATTCGGGGTTGTACCTGTCATTCTAAGGGGGTTGAAGGTAGGGGTTGAATTTTTACGTTAAAGAATGTCAAGTTATAATTTAAATTTGACGTGTTTGGGGATTTTTTATAAATATGTACAGTAACTTAAATAATGAATTTATTCCATTTGGCTTTTACACACTGTATAATCAAGCCATTTTTTTTTTCTATAAAAAAACCACATAATGTATATATTGCGTTTTACTTTACCTATACCTGGTATCTCTCAGCTACTTGGGTTTTAAAAGTTTTTACGAATAAATAATACTTTTATCGTTTATCACTATACTTTCTAGCACTGCCTCTGCAATATCAATGGAGTAGAAGTTCCAACAGACCTTTACTCCTGACGCCCATCCTTTTTTTTGTTATTCCCTCTTCAGTGACCTTGTGTTTTTATCTGTTGTTTCTTTATCATTACCTATTTTCTCCTAACACAGCATGAAAAGCTAGCCGATCTTCATTCCATGAATATTTACGTCTCATCTTTTTATTGTTATCTATTTCTCTCTCACTCACTAAATTCTAGTTAACCAGCTTTTGACCATCCGGTCACTTTCTTCCCATTTTCTTTATCTCTTGTTTGATCAAATTGTTATGGCTGGTTTTTATTTTTTCTTTCTTTCTTTCTTTTTTTTTTCGTCAATCCAGTCTTTTATCTTTATTACCAAAATTAACTTTATAACACCAAGTTACAAGGCTATAGGTTTATCCGGTCTGATAAACGTGTTTTTTTTATTATGAACTTTAAATAAATTATTCAAAAACTTATTTTTTTTTTTCAATTATATTTTCTTTAACATTATGCTAAGAAAAAACACGACATAAACATAAAATCCGTAAATGTTGTAGTCTTACTTAGCAATTCCTAATATTACTTACAATTTTTTTCCAGTATCTGCCATAGTAAGCATACAATAAGGGTAAACTACTACTCTTTTTTTTTTAAACATAGTTTATTTACAGATATATTGAAATAAAGTAAAATCGTTTCTAACCGCATGATTGTAACAATTTAGGCACTTTTTAAAAGTTACAGATTCTTCGAAGTCCATTTACTCATTATTAAAAGAAACGCAGATGCTGTGATTTTCCTTAGGAGAGCAGTACAGCCCTAGTAATCTCATCCAAGGCTAGATAATGTTATCCCATTACAAATTGAAACTACTAGAATATTTACTATATTATAAAAACTATAGTTTTTTCCTTTTCTGTTCAGCAACTATACAAATTTATTTTTTTTTTATTGAGTTTAATGCGTCGACAACTAATGGTCATTGGCATGGTACAGTGAATTTTTACAGTCAGGTACCTAGTGTAGTGTGTGTGTAGGTGTAGAGTAATTGTCTTGATACTTAACAAAGTCGACGTCATTGTCTTTACTAAGAGACGCTAATTGTATCCGAACGTCTGCGGTCCCTCCGGTGAGTACCGATCGCAGAAGGATAGAAAATATTTTCATTTATTAATTTTTAATAAACGAAAATTTCTCCACTCAGGTGAGATTCAAACTTACGACCTTTACGTTCAAAGGTAGGCGCTCTTACCACTGAGCCACAGAGGGGGTTAACAAATTTATTTGAAATTAAACAACGACATGAAATTATTTTTATTAATTTTATTATGTTATAAAAATATCGCTGGACTTTTCCGATCTGTGTATAAGTTATTGTAACATTAATTGTATTATATTTTATGACGCTAATAACTCCTGTGGTTGCAGCGAAAAATAAATAAAAAAAAACTTGATTACATTGACACCGTAAAATCATAAATATGAGGTGATTTATCGTGGTAACTAAGTTAGTGACGAGCAGTATGTATAACTGATTTTTCTCAATAATTGTTAATAACAATAGTACATTGTTTACCGGGTAGGAAAAGCTTAACATTCCTGGACGACTGTGAAGATTGCTAAGTCGAGGCGCAAGCCGAGACTTAGCAACACAGAGTCCAGGAATGTGGCTTTTCCTACGAGGTAAACATACTATTTTTTCCGCAAATCGTTTAAAATTCGACAGATATTGATTGATTAAAAAAACGCGATAATTTTATTCCCAAATAAATGGTGCTTTGAAATTCCTAATAAAATTACTTGGGTTACTATGGAAACGTATTGAGGTTGAATTGTTGAATTTATGTAGAACACTAACAACTGTACGGAAATATCATTTCCTTACAGTAAGGAAATGACATTTCCTTACAGTAGGGAAGTCCTGACTTTTTCTTCAAGAAATTTTGACAGGAATGTCAAAACTTCCTGGCGATTTGCGGAAAACATTTATCCCGTTCAGTATAATTTTTACGAGGACTCGTTTTTTGGCTCATTTTAAGAATTGAAGATGATGAATGACAAATTGGTAAACATTAACGAACGACACAAAATTAATAGTTAGGTTATGTTGAAAATCTATCATTGCAAGTGGTAATAGTAAAAAAGTTTATCGGTACATTCGTACATCTTTATCTTCTTAAGTCTCCATGCCATTGCTTCAAAAAGCTAATGGGTCTTTATGTTCTTCGAATAACGAATCTTCGGAATGTTTATCGTTATTCTTTTCTCAAGTTTTTACAGATGAATCTAACGATACCATTCCTCAAATAATGTGCCCTCGTTTGTCTAAAACTATTGACAATACATCTTTCATACCGGATGAAATTAAATATCATTTAAGGAAACTGCGAAATAATTCATCACCTGGATTAGACGGACTCACCTCTTTTTTCCTCAAACAATGTGCAGATTATGTAGCCATCCCTATATCTCTCATAATGACTGCTTCTTTTAATCAAGGTTCCCTCCCCTCGTCCTGGAAATTGGCTTCAGTTACTCCTGTATTCAAGAAAGGTAATAAACTTGATTGCAATAATTATCGTCCAATCAGCCTGGTTCCTATTGTCAGCAAGGTCATGAAATCGATTATTTCGGAAGCTATGTCCGAGTTCCTTCTTCAAGAAAATGTCATCCCTCACCAATAGCATGGATTTATCAAAGGTCGTTCAACGATCACAAACTTACTTCATTGTGTAAATGATTGGTCATTATCTTTAAACAATCGGAATCCTGTCGATGTAGTTTACGATGTAGTTTACTTAGCCTTCTCCAAAGCTTTCGATCGTGTTCCAAAACGTCGATTACTAGCTAAATTGGATCACTATGGTATCCGCGGAAAATTAAACATTTGGATACAAGATTTTCTATCCGACAGATACTTCAGGGTTCGTGTTGGGGAAGACCAATCATTAGATAAGCCAGTCAAGAGTGGAGTTTCACAAGGATCAGTACTTGGACCGCTACTTTTTTGTGTCTACACTAGTGATCTTCCGCTCATTGTATCCAGTAAGGTTTCCATTTACGCTGATGACACTAAGTTATATGTGAATCCAACTATTAACCAACATATTCTTCAACAAGATCTTGACGCAATATTCAAATGGTCTTCAGAATGGTTACTTCCGCTTAACATTGAAAAATGCGTTGTTTTACATATCGGCAAAAATAACCCATCACTTCCGTACTTTATTAATGGACATCCTTTAAACTCTGTAACCTCACACAACGATCTCGTAGTGATAATTAATAGTGACTTAAATTGGTCTGATCACATAGTGTCGGTGTGTAAACGTGCTAACTCGAAACTGTTTTTGATTCGTAAGTGTTTTGCACGCATATCTCTAACCTCTGTTAGTAAACTTTACTCAATATACGTTAGACCTATTCTTGAGTTTGCCGGACCAGTGTGGAATCCAGATCTTAGTCGCGATAAAATCCTACTTGAAAACGTTCAGCGTAAAGCCACAAGACTGGCATACGGCCGTGTAAGACCTAACTATGAAGATAGACTATTCATGGCTCATCTTACGACATTCGAGCAGCGACGTCTTCGAGGTGACCTAATTATGTCCTTCCGTATTTTAAAACATAATTTTGGGAACCTAAACAACATATTCACTTTGAATGAAGACGATAAAGAGGCCATCGATACAAATTAAAGAGGGAACAAACAAACTACACTGCAAGGTCCAGGGCGAACTTCTTGCCAAACAGAATCTTTAATATATGGGACAATTTGGATCAAGACACCATATCGGCAGCTAGTGTTAACTACTTTAAAAATAAACTTGACAGCACTTTATTTTTTTTATAGGATAGGATATTTTTTCTTGGACAGCATTATTTATTTATTTATTGTGTCACAATTCAATTTTCGTTAATTGTTTAACTACTTAACTTTATAATTAGTATTAGTTTTATAAGGATCTATTTTATTTTTGTTTATTTTTCCTTTTTGGGCATAATAGGAGCTCGCTCCTCTATCCTTATTTGTTATATAATAATAATAATAATAATAATAATTATTATTATTATGGACTTCTCCATACCGACCATCTTCTTTATAATTAATACGCTCCTGATAGAATGCTTGAAAATGACAACTACAAGCTATACTGGGACCGCACTGTGCTTACAGACCAACCAGTGGCCCATAATAGACCGGATCTCATACTAGTTAATAAACTTACTAGAGTAACAACACTCATTGATGTGGCGATACCCAACACCAATAATTTAGTTGTTAAATACAACGAAAAGATCGCCAAGTACAGAGATCTAGAAATACAAATCAGGAGACAATGGAGAATGGAAAGTACCCAGACACTACCTATTGTTCTATCTACTACTGGTGTTATTCCCAAAAACCTCCTAGCGAACATAAAACAACTAGGTCTAAATGAACATCTTTATAAGGCCATGCAGAAAGCTGTACTCCTCGCGACGTCCAGATGTGTACGAAAATTTTTGGGAGATACTCCAACATACCAAGTCACCTAGGGCTCGATAACACGGAAAGAGTCCCATCAGAGCTCAATCCTTTTGATACCGTAGGTATCTGGGATGAGTGAAATTTCCCCTTAGAGGGAGTGTGAGCCGTATGGCTAAATCTGGATAATAATAATGTTTGTTTGTTGATTTTCAGAATGCAGATTACACATAAACAGGAATGATGGTAGAGTGAAATTGCAACATTACTTACTTAATTTAGAGCAAGATAAAGAACAATTCGTACAGAAATAATGTACAGTTTCCATGTAAAATCGTATGTCAAATAATCCATAATCGGTGATCACGTAATTTTACCATAATTTTCGTTTCGAAAACCTGTCGCTTGTTAACAGTTGATCAAATTTGACACTTGATTACATGATTGGAGATTTGAATAATGTTTCGGAAACCGGCCGCGGCCGTTAATGTCATTAAATCATAATACTTTGAGATGGCTCTATATTATGTACTTCCTAAATTCTTATAAAAACAAACTATACACAGTCGCCGTCTTTCTATAGTTTAATAAAAACATTTGTCTCAACTTTATGAATGGAATTTTGTAGGATTCGAAATATAAAACTTAACTGTTGTGTAAAAAAGTTAGTGTAGTAATAACTACATCAAGCGCATATCACTGTGATAGTAGTTTCATATGCACGTTGTTACATATTTACTTTTCATATACGTTTTCCTCTCGGGCCGCTGGCTACGTGCTTAATATGTAGCAGCTGTCAATGTAGACTACGCTTACATATTTGCTTATATTCTCTCTGCGTTTCCACCTCTTTTTGAATATCCGTATAATACAGTTTTTTTTTTCGTGCAATACATTGTATTCTATTTTCTATATAGACATGTTCCGTATATTGATTTTAGTAACAAGATTAAAATAATAGTTCAGGGAAATAAGATATTTCTGACGAATTTTTTAAGTTGTATGGACCTTGATAATCACAACCTAAGTTTTTTGCAGTTCGGTGCACTTTTTAAATATATTTAATGTTTGGGAAAGTATGTACTATTTTTTTTTCATATTTTTACATTTAATAGTTTTTCTGTTAGTGTACTTTAATGTGATCTAATTTAATGCTGTATTCTAACAACTTTGTTAAAATATATTACTTTCTGTTATTTCGTAAAATTGTTAGACTGGCTATCTCATTTATTATGTTTTAAGTACGGAGAATTGGGCTTTCTCGTTTGTATTTTGTGTCACAAGTATAGAAGTTTAAAGTTTTTATTGCCGTGACAATTAACTTAAATTATCGCCACTCAAAATTGCAATACAATAGAGTGATTTATTGGTATACCCTCTTGGTATACAGACTACACGTTACGGTTTGAGGATTCTTTTTCTGACCCTCTTAAGTCTCAAGGCACTTCATCAAAAGACAGCGAAAGAAACGGAACTAGTTTAATCGGTTCTCGTGGCATCGAGTCTCGGCGGGCGTCCCGACGTGGTAACAATGAGATTCCACTGGCTAAGAATACGACTTCAATATTTAAAATGGTAAGTCTATGTTCTTTGTACAGACAACAAAAATAAGTATGGCTAGTTAATTTCGTAGTTTATTTACAGTTGTATTTGCTAACTTCTACTGATAAAAATAAGGTAACCAAACATCATCATAAGGTACCCATCTGTTATAAAAAATATACATGTATTAAAAACAATACCCAATAAAAAAAATGTGGAAAGAGAGAGAGAAAGGACCTCAAATAAGAGAATTGGGACCGCGATGAAATGATAAATATAACGATAAACATAAAATGTAAATTGAAATTATCTAATAATTATAGACTCAATTTATTTAATAAATTTTGGGACATGGCTGATCATGACAAACATAGCGAATATTTATGTAGATATGTTCTCAAACAAGAGAGAAATGTTGCAAAGTTTATAAAAAACATTTTTGGACAGTTTTTACATAACAGATATGTGGTTAACTACGCTATTCAAAAATATCGATAGTTAGATAATCATGTTGGATAGGCCAAAATTGACGAAATGCCCCTGAAGATGCTCTAGGAAGCGAAAGTTCTTGGGCAAGATTTAATTAATAAAACTGTGCTTGGCATTTGCCGTTCATTTGATTAAAGTTTAATTACATTAAGTTTATGTAAAAGAGGAATTATGATCTTTAAATAGTTTTAGGAAAAGTCCCAAATTATCAAGTTAGAAAGCAATCAAAATAATCGCTCTGGTGCTTCTAATATTACATTTTTTTTTAGTTTCTAGAAGTACACAACGTAGATGAGAGATGAAGCAGAAACGACAAAAGATGGTTCCCCAATAGAAAAACGACCAGTAGGAAGACCACAGAAACGGTGGAAATACAACTTACTCGATGTACGTTGAAAAACAGAAAGAGTCATCTCTACATAAAAAAGAAGAAAAGTTGACTTGCAAGAGGATAAAACTAAAGAGTAAAATTTAAAGGCTAAGCAATGATCATTGCCCTTTAACAATTCGTTTATTTATGAAAAGATTAAACACATCCTTTTGAGCTCTGATGATAATAATAATATTTCTAAAGTCAATAATCCCCTTAATAAAAGTTATTATACCAAATATAAATTCATTACATATACCAAAGTGATGTATATAATGTCATGTTCCAACTGTGATGCTTCCTACATCGGAAGAATATACAGATCGTTATCCACCAGATCAGCAAAACACACCAACCGTGACAACACATTCGCTCCTCTCACCTTCTCTCACCATTCTTGGTATAAGTACATATGTTCCTCCCTCACTCATTATTCTTATATTACGTCCTTTGTGATTACAACACATTTATTTAAATAATTACAATTTTACAATATTCATGTACCATTTTCCTTTTAATGCTCTACAGGTATGAATTTGAATACATACATATATGAATACATACATATTAGGACCGTGCAAGTTCGGAACAGCGACACCTGGTGTCGTAAATCAGCAAAATTTACTGCGCTTTCATGTTAGATCGAGGTTACCGGATAACTGTCAAGGACGTAGCTCAAAAAAAGGATTAGAAGAAAAAGTAAGGTTGAGGTTATGTCAGTATGTTATTAAAAGGTAAACGTTGTATGTAGTGTAAATACAAATAAATATATTATTAAATTACAGCATTACTGTTAATATGAATGCGATAATAAAAACTGGATTTGAGAAAGTAAATCACCAAATATTTTTTCAACCAAGCACTGAGTCAGAGGGAAAAACTTTAGTAGTGGCAAATGTCAAAAAAGAATGGAAGAATTATGTGGAAGAATTAAGAAAATACCATAAATAATGCTAATGCATAAATGCATAAATTAGCAGGTTAAGCCCATGATATCATCATATTGGTTTGAACAATTAATTCTTTCCCTGTAAACTTTTGGACAGCGAATATATCATAATGCATCTTCAGAAAAACTTGAACTTGATGCATTTTTGTAAACTTCAAAAAAATAAAATTTAAACATTAAACTTGCTTTTGGGTTAAAATGAACTCTAAGTGAGTGTTATGAAACTAAAATTTACACTTAAAAGTGAACTTTCCTTTATTATTTATTTCAAACTGACTTTAAATTCGGGCGCAAGAATAATGCATAATTTAGGTTATGTTACTTATGCTTCTTTTATGATATAAATCCACTTTTCTCCTTGTAGTAATTTGTGCTTCGAAGTTGAAAACAAATAAAACTTAAATTGACAATTTTTTGTTGTATTTTTACAATTTATAACACAGCATTTCCTAAATCCCATTTTCTTCAGTGACAGAAGGTGCAAATAAACAAACGAATATGAAATATGACAATTGACAATATGAATTTATGAAATCTATGAGATGTGCAGTAAAAAATGCAAGATTTCTCCGCTACTCGCGCACGATCGTTTCTCGTATCACATCCAAGTACTTGCACGTCGCCAATATGAATTTGAACTTCTACAGCTACTTATACATAGGCAGCCATTAAAACTCTTTGAATTCAATCAGATTCTCCACTTTTTAGGTCATGTCTACAAAACCTTCGTATTATCAACAGTATATTTTCCAAATTTAACCTATTATTATTGATTTATTATAAAATATTCATTTTAATCAGTCGGTTTATTGAATGACGTCATCAATTGCAGGCAAATATTTATCTAGCTTTTTAATTATTCATAATATAATTATTTTTTTTTCTTCAACAATAAATAAAAAAAATTTATTATATATAATTTAAAGCAATAGTATAAATTTGATTCTATCTTGATATAGTATCTGATTATTTTTTTAAAAACTACCTATCACTTCTTGTTTTAATGGTCTTGTTATTTCAAAACAAGTTTTACTTACTTCTGTTTTCCCTTTTTCGAGCTGGAAAATAATCCCTTAAAACATGTAATCCTTTATCCATCGATATAGTGTCTCAATAATTATGTTTGTTACTTAAATTATGTAATTATAGCGTCTTTTGACCTCATTATGCGGCTAGTTTTAGCTACTTTATGGATATAAGTAGTAACTACGTTTTCAATTTAAAAATCAAAATTTTACCGTTTGGTTTTCATTTTTAAGTGGTTATAGATCTGTAGGTTTTTCACTAATGATGATCTAATAGGATTGTAAACATTCTGGAAATGTATAAATTCATTTTGGATAATTTTTGGATAATAATGCAAGATTCGCATTATCTTTGAACCGTTTATTATTATAAAAAGTTACTTCCTATATCAGCGAAATAAAATAACCGGAACCCTAGAATATAATGAAAAAAGACAGGAGGGTATAGAGAGTAGAATAAAAGGAAATTAACAGTAGTCAATCGTTAGATTAAATAAGTTTTTTCTTCAAACGTCAAATAATGATGACATTACTTATCTAACTTGATCCTGTCAAAGTTTGATGTCTCCGCCGGCAGCAGTTTTTTTCCCATTTCTTTACGACGACGGAAGGAAAAATGTTGTCATGGCAACCATATGAAACATGTCACAAAGCAACAATACAAATGTCATTAACAACAATTAAACATAATTTTTATTTATAGTACACTTAGTTAATAAGGCATTTTCAAAATTAAAACCGTGCAAAAATGTTCCCGACTCTTGATACGCATTGGTAATTGTTGATGATACTGATGGTCGAGAACAACTTTCAGCAATCATTCCCGATGTTGGCGGCTTGCGAACAACAATAAGCTGTCTTTATAATTATAAACAACTGTAACCAGGGAGACGCAAATCCCACCGGACGACTTAATTATTTTAATTTCTAACATCTAGACGACTTTGATAGTTGTCACAGTTAATTTCGAGTAAAAATAGCGTATGAATTCTACTATTTATGGTTGAAAATTGCTACGTTTGAAGAAAAAATAGTATACTTTATTCGACAAAGAAGCGAGTTTTCTTGACTTGCCCTCTATTATGCGCCTCACTTAGTTTGGCGCGTAATATCGGGCGCGTCAAGAAAAGTCATGCTTTTCCGCCTCATAAAGTAATATACTATTACCTAGAAACCGTAGTAAAAATAAGGAATACGACCACAAAAAATATACCGTAATCTAAATATTCTACAAGGATACTGCATTTTATAAATTTGTTCCAAATTATTTAATTTTTTATTTGGTTTATTTCATTTTAAAAAATTTAATAGATTTATGCGGAAATTTATTGTTAAACTGCTAATATCGTGCAAAGATTCATTTAAACTTTATGTTTAAAAAAATGTTGGAAATTAAAACGAACGATTCCCATAGGTCATAATAAACATTTAAATTCTCTATTAGGTACGCGTAAATGCCCTTTGTCCATTATACATTTTTATTACCAAATAAAAGTACACCAGCAACAAGTTGTAGCGAAAATAACATGGAAACTGCCAAATATATAACCGCTATAAAATAAACAGGATACAATTTTAGCGAGATACGGGAACACAAAACAAATAGCTACATTGTTGTAAAGAGTATAAAATTTAATAAAATGCAACAATGGCCTTTTTAAACGTTCAATTTGTAGTGCGTTTAATGACTTTGCATACATTTACGAATTTAAAGCATAATACTGAAAATGTAGAATAAACCAGTGGCGGTAAAGCAATTCGGTCGAATGTACAACTTATCGGCAATAACAGCGAGAGTAAGAAGCTTTTAGAAGGTAGCATCCATCTATAGACAAGGTTTGGATTTATACCACAACGTATAAGCAATAAATTATGGTATTAAAAAATTGGAAAAATACTTACAAAGTTCTCTGGACATGAGTTCTCGTGTACATTATACGAAAATAAGGAAAAGGAATGGACCTTCTGTAGAAATATGGTTGATGCAGAACTTAGGACCGTTCTCTTTAAACTGCAAACTTCTTCTTCTTCTTCCCTTTTATAAACAATTCTGCTTGTTTATTGACGGAATAATATCTCTATGGAAGGTTGCCACTCCATCTTTTGCGCGGTCGGCAATTTTTGTGCCGATTGGTGACTTATCTATTGCTATTTTGACGACACGGGTCTCCCCCATTTTGCTTATATGGTTATTCCATTCTTTTTTTCTATTTTGTGTCCATTTATTTATACACTCTAGGTTACATTTTCTGCTAATGTCTTTACTTCTCTTTAGATCTCTCAGCATATTTCCTGTAAATCTACTCAGTACTCTTATCTCTACAATTTCCAGTAGCTTTGCGTTGTGACTGTGCCGGGTCTTGTTTCTGAGGAATATGTCATTATTGGTCTTAAACTGCTTTATAAATTCTTGACTTCATCTTAGTGTTTATGTGTCTGTTTCGCCATATGGTGTTATTAAAACATTCTGCCAGTCTATTTGTTTTTTTTTGTACTTGATTTAGTGGAGATAGGCACTTAATCTTTAACTAAACATTAAACTGCTACTATACACTACATATTTTTCATGAAAAGGGACGAAAAATAAGGAAACATTACAAATTTGTCGTACAATTTGGACCAACGCTGAAGTCAACTGCTCTTAACAACGGCCTCAACAAGAGTGAGTAATTATATTTTAAATTCATTCGTCCAACTTAGCATAAACAAAATATATAAACGTAAATATTTATTTAACGGCTTTGTTCAAAAGAAAATACCAAAGAAATACGCGTCCGTGATAGATAAACAAACTCTAAAATGTATACTATCAACTCGTCGGCGCAAAAATAATTGAAAATACTTTTTGGGTGCTTTAACTTGTACGAAACAAAATTATTCTTCGGTGTTTTGTAACGATAATATTTTGCCTACCTTAGGGTAAGACAAACAGTTATTAAAATAACGATGGCATAAAAAATATACTATATAAATAGTTGTATAATACAAAAATACAAAGAAAAAACTTGTGTCTATCTGTTTACAAAGGGATTGCTACAAAACTTACAAATGTTACTGAAATGTTAACTGTTGTACTGTTAATGAAACTGTATCAGAAATAATTTATTGCAAATAAAGAAATATCTTTAAAATAAAAACATTAATAGAGAGGTTAATCTTCCTTAAAAAACCGAAGCAAATTAATGTCAAAAAAATAATAAAGCTAAACATAAAATCTTAATCTTACTTACAACGGAGAACAAATAAAATTGACAGCATAATTACACTCTAAGATTTACAATATTGATTGTTAAAACTTTTAAATTCTATGAAATCAATTATTATTTTAATGTTTATTTTCCTTCAAAAGTTTAAAACAAAAAAATAGTTACCTTGGTTTCACTAAACACACTAAGATTTTTGGGGTTACCTTCTCTGCCACACGATCAAATCCATTTCCATACTGTGAGATATACTCTGGGACGGCTTCTTAGGACAAATATTACAAACTTGTGGTTGAAAATTTGGAAGATAAAACTTTGGAATGGGCTTTTTAAAAAACAGGAATACATAAAGCTTGACACAACGGCAACATGTGGTTATTTTCCGAAAATTGTTACAGGCAACACAAATCCCTTAAGTATTAAAAAATATGAAAATAGTGATTACTATTTTTAAATTTGACATATTACATAGAGTATAGTCTACTATTTTTACCACTTTTTGGCCGGTCACTTTACCGACTAACTAAAGCGTCTTCATTCTTCCGTTACTTCTTTCAACCTCCTGAATTCTCTTGACCTTAATCTAATACTGGCGAGGGCGACCCTTTTCTTACCTTTTCAATATAAATTTCTTGTTTTTAAAACAGGCCTCGACTATGTCACAAAGCGACCTTGAAACAAACTACTTTTAAATATGTAGAAATAACACGTATTATATTGATTTTTTTAACATCCTATCTTTGGAATTGGGAAATTGGAAATCTTCTACCTCACAATGTATACAGGGAATTGGGGGATTTGAATGTAAATACAGACAAAGATATTTATATAAAGCTCAGGGGTGAACTACAAAATTTTAAACAAATATTTCATGGTTAAAAAAATTTAAAACGCTACAGTTTTAACACATATGAGGGGATTTCAATATATACCAAAGAGTTTTAAAATGCTATAATATTAGTTTCTTTATTTGTGGTAATTTGTGGTATTTCCGGTTCTAGCGTCGTTTGTTTTTTCTCTAAATAGATCTTTTTTAGGTAGCCAATCAACGTATCCTTTGCTATGTGTTTTGGTTCTATTAGTTCCTTTACCTCCATTCTTTGACCTTTTATGAAGAGCCATATTTTCTTTTGCAGGCCGTAAAAATCATGTTCTATTATTATTGAAAAGCGTTCCCAGTGATTATTTTTTATGTTTCTTACAAGTGCCTGTATTTCGTTTCTAATTGTCTTGAAATTATGGTATGCCTCTTGTGTTTTAGTCGACATGTATTTCAGGTAAGCTTTTTTCTTATCTCTACATTTTTCCTTTACTTTCTGGTACGAACAAACATGTACAAACTTGGCCGAAATATATAGAGGTAAGTGAGTATTTTTTTGATGACCCTTTATAAATCTTAGTATCTAAGTAAGTAAGGAGGTTAATTTACTAAATGTTTTTACTAAAATATCGTCTCGATATATTATGTTTTACCCTACATTGGACATCTACCGAAAAACTTTTCTAATCCTGAATTATTTTAACTATGTTTTATTGACTAATTTTTCGAGGAGTAACCAAATATATGGAAGTATGGTCATATTTATAAAAAAATGCATATTTAAAGTTTTAGAAAGTATAAAAATTTACTTCTTAGGGTACAACGTTGATTTGAGTATTGAATATGCTGAAGTTTGTACCGAAAAACCTAACAAAAGTAGATGGTTAAAAGCTGATTGTCCACCAAGACAACGAAGATACCATTGCTTAAGCCAGCTGTTTTATTAGGGTCTGGTAAGGATATAGATGATAGCAAAATGCGGATAAAATAGATAGATAAACGATAGATAACAATAAGATAACAGTCTGCAAAATAGGCAAACAAAAGAAAAACAAAAAAACACAACTCATAAAGGAACTTAAGATTAAATAAACTAAACATTATTTTAACATTTCTCTTAAAAATCTAAAAAATAAATATGTTAAAAAACATATCAAAGATATACCAACAAAAATCATAAAAATTGACATCTACCAATAAGGTTGTATACTCAAAAAAATGCTTTAAACAAATTTATCGTCTGTAGAATATTAATATTTAAATAAAACAATAAGTTAAAAAATTATTTATTAATATATTTATATATATATATATATATATATATATATATATATATATATATAAATATATATATAAGGATCACTCAGAACGAGTGGTGGGTTCTTATATCGGTCTCTAGGTGGAGAAATAAAAGACAAAGTTGATAGGCTACTTTATCTATTTTGAAGACGTTTCGCTTTCGAGTTTTGAAAGCATCATCAGTTCATCTAAAAAATTATTACAATATGAGAACCACACAATCATGGAAACGATGTTAATTGTTACCTTAAAAAGATATGTAGCAGTCAATGTTATTAACAAATATGTGAATGAAACTAAGTAAATGGACATAGTACGCTGATCTTGTATAAACAGTTAAGCAACTAACAACATATATGAACTTGTTAAAAAATTAGCACAGCAATTGACCATGTGGTCCAAAATAAATTCAATGTTATTTAATGTTAATAAGTGAGAAAGAACCAAGAAAATCATAAATAACTTCCAACTATTTAATGGATATTAAGCTTTGATTTTAACTTTAGGTAGCATTATAAGTAATATTAATAAAATTCTAAAAAATAGTGAATATGAAGTTACCGATCAAAGCCCTTTGGATGTCGCCGTGAAAATGGCGTTAGATGAAACAGGAACGAACTAAACCGCAAAAAGACAGCCAACCTTGAGGTCAAAATTGCTTTTGACAGATCAACAAGGTGTAAATACCAACCCAAATTTTGGGCGGTTAATTTAATTTTAACTGAGTTTGGATGACTACCAGGTTGTAAAGGACACAACAGTGAAAAAAGTTGGTAGTGTAAACACAACTCCCCTCACTAACCAGCCCAAATTTACAAACCGGAGATTTTCATTCAAACTCATAATAAAGTAATGACGTTAATCATTATGGCAAGTTAAACAGCCAGGTGGTTAACGATATTATAATTTCCAAACAGCCCAAGGTTCAATATACTTGGAGCTGTGATTTGTAAAGGATTCTATGAATCAATTACAATGTTTGTATTATTTTATATATAATTTGAAACACTAATTAAAGAAATTAGTGTATTGAAATGCAATATGGGTTGCATATGTAATAGTAAATTAAGTAAAGAAATTAAGTTATTTAATTGATATATTTATTTATTTTATTTCTATTTATGTAAATAAAATTGTTTTATGAAAAGTGGAAAAAAAAAGTTCAACTAGTACACCTAATATGACATTAATGTAGTGAAAAGATTAAGTAGCCTAATTCTGCAAAATTAAAGCATGATATATCTGGCTCAAGTTACTTATGTCAGTTCTCTTATTCAATGCATTAGGATGTTTTAATATTGAACACATTTCCAAAAACTGTCTTTTAGCTAGATTGCGTTCAGTGGCAAGGATCTTAACTTCATTAAAATCTACTTCATGTTTTGTATTTATCGCATGTTGTGCTAGAGCACAAGTGTGTTTCGATAAATTAATGTCGCTACGATGTGAAGTGAGACGACCTTTCAATGATCTACCAGATTGCCCAATGTAGCATAAATCGCAATTAGAGCATGGAATTTTATAAATTGTGGTCACTTGTTCCAAAGTGGACAAGGGTGTTTTAGTTTTAGAGAACAAATTTCTAACAGTTTTTGCATTCTTAACAGCAATTTTAACAGGTATATTATTTTGTTTATACAATTTAATAAGCTTCTCAGTAACTTGAGGGAAATATGGTAAGGAAGAGTAATGCGTGATAGTATTCTCAAGATCGGTATTATGCAGAACAGTGCTATTTATAGAATTATTAGAGATGTTTCTAAGTTGGTCACCATCGGGTATGTCATAAATTGAGGATCCATAACTATGCGAATAAAGGTATTTATTGATGATAGAGGAAGGATATGAATTCTCTATTAGAATATTTCTCAATAACTTAAAGGATCCCTGCGATTAATTGGATGTGTCAATTTATTTAATCTAAAGCTTAAAGCTTTTATAAGGTTTAGTTTGTATTTCATAGGATGACAGGAATGGTAGTTAAGGAACCTATTAGAGGCCATTGATTTTCTATACCAACTTGTGGTTAGGGTGTTGTCTCCCATTCTGATGACACGCATATCAAGGAAGGGTATACTATTGGTGGTAGTGTCCTCAAGTTCAACAGTGAACTGTAAATGAGGATCAAACTCATTAAAGTGGGATAGGGTACCCTGAACCTTGTCAGGTGGTAGGGCTAATAATAAATCATCCACATACCTTTTAATAAAAGGGTGATGTGGATGATTTATTATTAGCCCTACCACCTGACAAGGTTCAGGGTACCCTATCCCACTTTAATGAGTTTGATCCTCATTTACAGTTCACTGTTGAACTTGAGGACACTACCACCAATAGTATACCCTTCCTTGATATGCGTGTCATCAGAATGGGAGACAACACCCTAACCACAAGTTGGTATAGAAAATCAATGGCCTCTAATAGGTTCCTTAACTACCATTCCTGTCATCCTATGAAATACAAACTAAACCTTATAAAAGCTTTAAGCTTTAGATTAAATAAATTGACACATCCAATTAATCGAAGGGAATCCTTTAAGTTATTGAGAAATATTCTAATAGAGAATTCATATCCTTCCTCTATCATCAATAAATACCTTTATTCGCATAGTTATGGATCCTCAATTTATGACATACCCGATGGTGACCAACTTAGAAACATCTCTAATAATTCTATAAATAGCACTGTTCTGCATAATACCGATCTTGAGAATACTATCACGCATTACTCTTCCTTACCATATTTCCCTCAAGTTACTGAGAAGCTTATTAAATTGTATAAACAAAATAATATACCTGTTAAAATTGCTGTTAAGAATGCAAAAACTGTTAGAAATTTGTTCTCTAAAACTAAAACACCCTTGTCCACTTTGGAACAAGTGAACACAATTTATAAAATTCCATGCTCTAATTGCGATTTATGCTACATTGGGCAATCTGGTAGATCATTGAAAGGTCGTCTCACTTCACATCGTAGCGACATTAATTTATCGAAACACACTTGTGCTCTAGCACAACATGCGATAAATACAAAACATGAAGTAGATTTTAATGAAGTTAAGATCCTTGCCACTGAACGCAATCTAGCTAAAAGACAGTTTTTGGAAATGTGTTCAATATTAAAACATCCTAATGCATTGAATAAGAGAACTGACATAAGTAACTTGAGCCAGATATATCATGCTTTAATTTTGCAGAATTAGGCTACTTAATCTTTTCACTACATTAATGTCATATTAGGTGTACTAGTTGAACTTTTTTTTTCCACTTTTCATAAAACAATTTTATTTACATAAATAGAAATAAAATAAATAAATATATCAATTAAATAACTTAATTTCTTTACTTAATTTACTATTACATATGCAACCCATATTGCATTTCAATACACTAATTTCTTTAATTAGTGTTTCAAATTATATATAAAATAATACAAACATTGTAATTGATTCATAGAATCCTTTACAAATCACAGCTCCAAGTATATTGAACCTTGGGCTGTTTGGAAATTATAATATCGTTAACCACCTGGCTGTTTAACTTGCCATAATGATTAACGTCATTACTTTATTATGAGTTTGAATGAAAATCTCCGGTTTGTAAATTTGGGCTGGTTAGTGAGGGGAGTTGTGTTTACACTACCAACTTTTTTCACTGTTGTGTCCTTTACAACCTGGTAGTCATCCAAACTCAGTTAAAATTAAATTAACCGCCCAAAATTTGGGTTGGTATTTACACCTTGTTGATCTGTCAAAAGCAATTTTGACCTCAAGGTTGGCTGTCTTTTTGCGGTTTAGTTCGTTCCTGTTTCATCTAACGCCATTTTCACGGCGACATCCAAAGGGCTTTGATTGGTAACTTCATATTCACTATTTTTTAGAATTTTATTAATATTACTTATAATGCTACCTAAAGTTAAAATCAAAGCTTAATATCCATTAAATAGTTGGAAGTTATTTATGATTTTCTTGGTTCTTTCTCACTTATTAACATTAAATAACATTGAATTTATTTTGGACCACATGGTCAATTGCTGTGCTAATTTTTAACAAGTTCATATATGTTGTTAGTTGCTTAACTGTTTATACAAGATCAGCGTACTATGTCCATTTACTTAGTTTCATTCACATATTTGTTAATAACATTGACTGCTACATATCTTTTTAAGGTAACAATTAACATCGTTTCCATGATTGTGTGGTTCTCATATTGTAATAATTTTTTAGATGAACTGATGATGCTTTCAAAACTCGAAAGCGAAACGTCTTCAAAATAGATAAAGTAGCCTATCAACTTTGTCTTTTATTTCTCCACCTAGAGACCGATATAAGAACCCACCACTCGTTCTGAGTGATCCTTATATATATATTGGATTGACGGTCGTACTCCTTTTTCCGATATATAAATATATATATATATATATATATATATATATATATATATATATATATATATACAAATACATGCTAATATCAGAACTTAGCAAACATATATGTTAGAAATACTCAAAAAACCACATTTTACTTATGGTCATATACCTATTGGGACCGTGCAAGTTCGGAACAGCGACACCTGGTGTCGTAAATCAGCAAAATTTACTGCGCTTTCATGTTAGATCGAGGTTACCGGATAACTGTCAAGGACGTAGCCCCAAAAAAGAATAAGAAGGAAAAGTAAGATTGAGGTTATGTCGGTATGTTATTAAAAGGTAAACATTGTATGTAGTGTAAATACAAATTAATATATTATTAAATTACGGCATTACTGTTAATATGGTTGCAATAATAAAAACTGGATTTGAGAAAGTAAATCACCAAATAACTTTTCAACCAAGCACTGAGTCAAATGGAGAAGCTTTAGTAGTGGTAAATGTCAAAAAAGAGTAGAAGAATTAAGAAAAATAAATTACCATAAATAATGCTTATGCATAAATGCATAAATTAGCAGGTTAAGCCCATGATATTATCATATGGTTTGAACAATTAATTCTTTCCCTGTAAACTTTTGGACAGCGAATATATCTTAATGCATCTTTAGAAAAACTTAAATTTGATGCAGTTTTGTAAACTTCAAAAAATTAAAATTTAAACATTAAACTTGATTTTTGGGTTAAAATGAACTCTAAGTGAGTGTTATGAAACTAAAATTTACACTTAAAAGTGAACTTTTATTTATTATTTATTTCAAACTGACTTTAAATTCGGGCGCAAGAATAATGCATAATTTAGGTTATGTTACTTATGCTTCTTTTATGATATAAATCCACTTTTCTCTTTGTAGTAATTTGTGCTTCGAAGTTGGAAACGAATAAAACTTAAATTGACAATTTTTTGTTGTATTTTTACAATTTATAACACAGCATTTCCTAAATCCCATTTTCTTCAATGACAGAAGGTGTAAATAAACAAACGAATATGAAATATGACAATTGATAAGATGAATTTATGAAATCTATGAAATTTGCAGTAAAAAATGCAAGATTTCTCCGCTACTCGCGCACGATCGTTTCTCGTACCACATCCAAGTACTTTCACGTCGCCAATAGTCAATTGAACATAGGTTAATTTAATAATCTCTCAGTGTCTCAAAAATTAATCAATGAAAATAACCTAAGTTTGAGATATAATCTCGTAAAAACGTAAAGCTTTTCGTTTCTGTACAGAATGACACATATCCTTATTTTACAAGCAGAAAAATATATTACTTTTCAATCTATATTAATTGATATATAAAATGAAATATTTTAATTACTTAAGTTGCAAGACGTAATATGTAGATACATCTACTATTAACCCTAAAAAATAAATGTAGTCAATAAATTGGTCTACACTCATATTATAGTTTAATAATATTCGTAGAGAGCATCTGATACGGGCGAAAACAGGTGCATTTTTGTTAACCTTTTTTCAGTAGCCAAACGAGCCGTCGTTTTTTGACAAAATAAAACAATAAACCACTAGATCGTGAAAATGAGCGGACCTGACGGTGCAGCGTCGTTGATAAATGGAGCCTAGAGGTTAGAAGAAAAAAAAATCCCATAAAACCCTATAAAGATAAAATAATTACAATAAAAATTAATATAATTTCGTTATAGTATAAGTGATAATTTATGTCTAGGCCGACAGTATATTGATTGAACCTCTGTTTTTCGATTTCTGATTTTCTCATGCTCGACATGCTGAATATTTTTCTTAATAATTACAGCTGTGCCTTTACAAACCCGTCTACTTGCATTTTGCGTCCAATAGGCATTAAACTCGTTTATTTAGATAAAATTATTTTTAGAATAGTGCGATATAGTGCGAATAGAATAGATTTGGAATAGTGCGTCTCAGATATGAGTGCGATATCTAAATAGTTTGTTGTCAGAGAACCTTCTAGTTTGCAGACTATCTAATTAAGTCCATTAGCGCTCCATGTATAATCCGACAAGCGAGAGCTGGCGGGTGACCTGCTCGAAAATAGAAAAGGAATTATTCTAAGAGAGATAGGAGAGGTACTTAATCGCGATTATAGGTATATAGTATAGGTACTTAAACGGTTATACACGATGTACACGATGTACATGACTTAAACGGTGAACACTTTTCAATTTCTTCTACGCGCAACCCGCCAGCTCTCGCTTGTCGGGTTATAATTATTTTTAAAAATGAATTAGTCATTACAACAAGATTTGTACTGCTGTTTCAACTGATGTTTAAAGTTCTGCATTGTGTCCACTCTCCCATTTAATAAGTAAATAAAGTTTCAGTTTCAGAATCATGATATAAGTTTATCAAGACTTTTACGGGACTTTTTTATAAGCTACGGGAGTGGCATTTTATTGATTACATTTTGGAATGGATAAATTAAATGTTAATTGTCTGGTTGACTGCATTTATACAAATTACATAAACTGTAGGTCTCTTTATGCTTTTATTGAATGCTGAACTTTTAAATGTTTTTAGTATTTACTAATGAAAAGCGATTCGACATAGAATTCGATTTTATGGCAAATAAAATTTATCATTGACCATGAAAAATCAAACTGAACATTTTGAATCGTATATTTACCGAGCTCGGATTTAAATACATTTAAAATGCTTATCAATTTTCAACCAAACGAGCATATATTATTACGAAGCTAATACCGGAACTATCGATATTACCGTTTTTAGCAATAAAAATATAAAAGTTTTTTAGAGTACAAAAAAAAAACAGATATTTTTTATGAATTTAACATTATTTAAAAATACATTTGCATTTAAAAAATAATAATAAAATGTGAAACTTTGTCACCATGTAAAATAAAACTAAAGGTATTCACATCACACATCAATTATTATCACTATAAAATCCAGTTTATTTTGGAAGTGGAAGAAAACAAACAACTACCATTTTTAAAAGTATTAATAATTAAAAGGGAAGAGAAGCACATAGGACACACAGTATACCGAAAACCCACACATACCGACCGATATCTACCTACAAATTTACATCACCATCTTGCACAATAACATTCAGTCATTAAAACGCTGATGATATAATCCGAAAGACTGATAGGCGAAGAACATAAAAATAAAGAAATGCATAATGTGAAAACATCGCTGGGAAAAAACAGCTTTTTAACATATTCCATTGAAAAGACTTATACTGTTCAATACAGAATTAAATACCCAACCGAAGACACAAAACGGATTGCAAAAGTCATTCTACCATACTTAAAGAGTACAACAGACAAAATAGGAAGAGTGCTAAAAAAATACAAAATAGAATCGGTATTTAATACCGATAGAAAAATCTCAACTATTTTACCATTTGCCAAAACAAGAATATCGTTAGAAAATTAGGACGTCTATGAAATTCCATGTGGGAACTGTGACAAATTCTACATCGGACAGAGCAAACGAATAATTATTGTTAGAAACATCTGTGGTGTTATTCCTTAAATATTAGAATTCACATATATAAAATATTATAATTCATACCCGTGTAACATTTAACATTTTGTTTATATAAATATATTCAGTAATTTGCATAGAGGACATTCATAAATAACATACTCTAATTAAAATTGGTAGTCAGCACTATTGCCGATCACCACATGCTTGGCGTAGGTCATGAACAAACTTGACATACTAATAAGTAAACATTTGCTGATATAGCAAGGACTACTATAAAAGCCCCAACAATCATTCTCTCAGGGATCTTAATTAATATACCGACACTATGGCCAGTAAGGCATCATCTATCGTCATCGTCAATTAAGTACTGATATATTTAAGATTAATTAATAGTGAAAGATTGTACAAGCAGTGATTAATAAATGGGTAACTAAGTTAACAACACATTATTTACTACCCCACGACATTATTTATTACACACCGATATGTCATAGAAAGGAGAGAAAAAACGTTGTCTTTGCATAACGTGTCTCAAAAACAGAAAGCACAATAAACCTGAAGCAAACTACGATGCTAACTAATATCGAAATTAAAAGAAAACGCGAAATCGGAGAATCAATAGAAATAGAAAAAAGTCCCAATAGTCTAAACCAAAAAGATGATTCTCAAATTCTTCCAACAGCGTGGAAAACGGTATTACAGAAAAAGCCAAAAGAACATCAAACCACAAGACCGACCGCTCTTACCTACACACGGACAGGACTGATCACAAGAAGCTTTTCTAAAGACCGTTTAAGAAAAGCGCGCCTCGATCGGCTGTATAAGTAACCGCATCGACCATGAGAGTTAGTTTACATCAAGTAAGTCTATTATTTGTCAAATATAGGAAAATGTTTTAGAATCTTAGCCGTCGCCGCAGAGAATAACGAGAGCGCACACTCGGAGAGTGAACGAGGGAAGGCGTAAACGCTCGGTTTGATGATAAGGTATAGTCACAAAATAATAAATAATTAGAATGCCCATTCTCCATGGAAAAGTAAGTAGGTACGCGCATCTCCCTCGCGCAGACGTTCCGTCATGTTTTCAACAGTTCGCAGACGAACCAGTGTTGTTTATGTGGTGTCTTCTTCTTCAGATGCAAATCCACTAATGGATGTTAGCGATCACATTTTCCATTAATTCTCTATTTCTTGCAATATGTATCAGAGATTCTATGTCGTTAATCCCTGTCCATTGCCTTATGTTTCGGAGCCAGGACATTTTCTTGCGTCCCATTCCTCTCTTGCCTTCAATTTTACCCTCGATTATAAGTTGGAGGAACTGGTATTTTTCATTTCGCATGATGTGACCTAGATACGCCGTTTTCCTTTTCTTGATGGTTTCGAAAAGTTGGCGTTCTTGGTTTATTCTTTTAAGGACATCTATATTTGTGATTTTCGCTGTCCATGGTATTTTTAGGATACGGCGATAAAGCTTCGAAAGCTTCTAATCTGTTTATATCCCTCGTTTTGAGTGTCCAGCCCTTTACGCCATATAGCAGCACTGACCATACGTAGCACTAAACCTTAGTCTCAGTTGAAGATCGAACTCTAAACAAGTCAGTACCTTCTTGAATTTTACGAAAGCTTATCGAGCTTGCTCAATGCGACATTTTACTTCCCTGTCCGATGCCCAGTCTTCAAAAAGCCACGATCCCAGGTATTTAAATTTACTCACTCCTTCTATGGATTTACTATTCAGTGTTATTACATTCTATGTGGCGTACATAGAAAAATTAACCCGGTTAACATAAATATAAGCAATTACATAACCTCACAAATCATATGTCTGTGTTATGTGTTTCCTTCTAAAACATGGCGCGCGTGCTGAAAAACTTCAAAGGCGGCATCTGAGAGTGGACATTCTGATTGTTTATTACTCTGTGATATAGTCTTTCTAAAAAATTATTTTATTTTAATTTATTATAACATCTCGAGTCGGTAGGTAGATAACATTAGGAAGGTAATGAATTTAATGAAAATTTAAATACTTAAAAATATTTGGATATAATACAAGTTATACAAATACCTAGTATGGAGTCATTAGCAAGAAATATTTTGTTGAATTTGACGTAATCTATTAATGTATTTTTAATCGTAATCAAGTTATACAAGAAGGTAGGTATTATTAAAAAAATACGCCAAACATTTATTTTTTATTTATTAGCTTTTTTCCTTTATGTTTTACATTTTACATGTGTTTACACTAAATAAGTAAACAATAATGAAATAAAGCTATAAATAAAGTAAATAATTTTATTAAAAACTTAGAACAAGTAAACATAAAAGAAGGTAATTATAACCAATAAATAATGTGAAAATAATGACTACTGTTATTATTGTTTTAATGATAGATTTCAAAGCCAAAAAATTACAATCTTAAAAACAAATTTACTATAAAGCAATAATAATAAAAATACAGTATACACAGTATACAGTATACTACAGTAAAAACAGATACTTTAGCTGGATTTAATAGTAACCTCATGACTATAGCAGGATTCGAGCATATTACAGGGGCATTTGATAATGTTAACCTAGATGTTTTAATTTCAATTGGATTTCTCAAACAATAATTAGCGAACTTTATAACTAACTACTAGCTATACACAAACAGGAAAATGCATTTAAAAATAAATCAAGTAACGACTATACCTAGAACTACGAACTTGGGACTCCCCCAAGGCGGTACTAAGTCAAGTTCTGTTTTATTGCATTCAGTGGATGCCAGTATTAAACTAGTAAAAAAATATGTATATATATATATATATATATATATATATATATATTTATATATACATATATATACATATATATATATATATATATATATATATATATATATATATATATATATATATATATATATAAAGAGTATAGAGCCTTAGAAATGGACAGAAAAGAAAATTTAGAGAGGCTCAACTCCTGAAAAATTACTATCAGACTCAGAATTATCATCACTAAAATCACTTCTACTATCTTCGTCAAGATTAATTATTATTTCATCCAAAACTAAATCTAAAACAGTTCTTTTTTCCTAAAAAATTGTTCGAAACTTTTAGCGTGTTCACACCATTTTTTTCATTTTTCATTTGAAAATGTTCATGGCAAAAACGATCCACAGAACTAAACTTAAAGTCAACGTTTTTATCGGCATCGTATTTCTGAAGAGTTGCCCATACTAATTCTATGGGGTTAAGATCTGGATGATACGGAGGCAGCCGTAATACCGAGTGACCCAGTATTCCGTCAATTTTATACACCTTAAATCTTAGTTTATGGATTTGTAAAATGCTCTAAAGGTCTATTTTTAACATATCTTCTGAAAAAGGCAAATTGCGTTGTCTTAGTCACTGTTTCATTACATTTTTCCTTGAACTCATATTATACTAGGACACTTTTTAACTTGCACGTTGTGATAAGAAGCCTTGTCAACAACCAGTACACTACGTGAAGGAAGATTGGGAAAAAGCATTTCCTGGAGCCATTTTTTATAATTTTCGTAATTTCTTTCACTGTATACACTATATATATATATATATATATATATATATATATATATATATATATATATATATATATATATACAATATAAAATTAATGTTTCTTGGGTTTAGGTTCAATAAAGATATGTTACATGTGGAACTAGATTTTATTTTCCATTGCAATCAATCAACGTTTCGGCAGGAAACCCTTGCCTTTGTCAAGATTCAAAACGTAAAACGTGACACAGATATTAACGAACTCTCTTTGAATCTTGACAAAGGCAAGGGTTTCCTGCCGAAACGTTGATTGATTGCAATGGAAAATAAAATCTAGTTCCACATGTAACATATCTTTATTGAACCTAAACCCAAGAAACATTAATTTTATATTAAATATAATACGGTTCAAGAAACTCAAAACTACTATATATATACATATATATATTTATATAGATATATATATATATATATATATATATATATATATATATATATATATATATACAAAGAATCTTCCAATAGGTAAAGAAATAATAAATAAGACTTACTCACTTATTAATTGTGAGTAAGTCTTATTTATTATTTCTTTACCTATTTGAAATGGACTCACACAAGCAACACATTCATGAAAAGAATCTTCCCTTTGTAAAAGTGGCTTTTACATCGGATTCTATTAAAGAATCTTTGAATTTGTGTTTAAAACCAAATACTCAAATTAATCTTGTTTAAAAGAGGATTAGCCGTTATTTCCAGATCCGGTGGGAATTGTGTATTTGATGGATTGGATTTCTCCCTTTACACCAAGGGTAGTATGCTGCTAAACTACATTCAAATTAATTTCTATCCTATGTAACATCATCCTGCAAATTACTTTCTCTGTATTGACTTCTAATTAATGAGTTATAAATATTAAATAATTTTGTTATTTATTGATACTATATGTTATTTACTTAAAGGTTTTTATAGATCATTATTTAACTATATAAGAATGTTTAAAATATATAGAAGGAAAAATAAACTGTAAAGTCATTTTCCTTCCGGGTATAAGTTCCGGGAAGTTTTTTATCCTGATTTTTTTGTCTGAATGAGACAAACTATTGCGATACGTAATATAGAAGAAGATACGTGGGACGCACAGGTATAGACTACGGTATCAGATACTTGGGTTCTATAATAGTTAAGAACATATTTTACCCCCGCCATTGGTCATTTAATTGACAGTTTTATCTTACTTCCGTGGTTTTCAACATCAAATCGGCAAAAAAATCGGTAAAACGGTATATCATATTTTTTTACACACACAATGATATATACATATTAATAGGAACTTAATGAATACTAAGTACATTCATAAACAAACATAGATTTTTCATATAAAAATGCTTGCACGTCACAATTTATATAAAGTGACGTTACTTATATTTAAAATTTCCAGAACGTCAACCTTAGAGTTCAAATTTTCCTAACACATCTAATAATACGAAACGCATACGGAACTGACCGATCTTTCATATGCGTCAACATGGTGGAATAATCAGAAAAATGTAATCATCATTATATTGCAAATTTTAGAATTATATTGATTAAATAACCAAAAAATATTTGTTATTATTAATAATATAAATCTTATGCAATAACTCGTGTCTAACATTCCACAAAATAATAATTTTAATAAAATAGGTTAGACAATTGTACGCAACTGATACAGGAATACTTTAAAATTTTATTGACAGTTTAGCGTGTGGCAAAAGTAGATAAAGTGTCGCCGCTTTTTTAGAGCAAGAGTTTTGTTTATGTTTTGATTTCTTACACAATTTGATCATAATATAATATATATTTATAAATTGTATTTATAAATACATATTAAATTTACACTAAGAGCTTTAAAAACTAATTATTGTTGTGTATTGTGATTGTCCTATGCCAAAACAAATGAATAGTCTCTAGAAAGCTGATAAGCTTTCATATAAAATAGATTATTTTGAACAAGAAATAGTTACGGGCCGTTTTTACTATTAAAACCCTAAAAGAGGTAAGTTTAAAATTTGGAATATATAATTTTGTATAAAAATGTTTTCTTATGTATTTTCGTGTGTTGCAGTAGTCTTAAAACTAAGTATATTTACTATTAATATAATAGTTTGACAAATAGTTGACATTTTAAAAATTCCTCACTTACTAACTGTTCTGATGTTTTGGCAATGCTGTGGGGTTCTGACGTTGCAAATCTTGAATGCCGCGCAAGTATTTTTATATGAAAAAATCTATAGTCTTTGTAGCACGACTGATTTATATATATATATATATATATATATATATTATATATATATATATATATATATATATATATATCGGTAAAGGAGTACGATCAATCCAATATATTATAAGGATCACTAAGACGAGTGGTGGGTTCTTGTATTGGTCTCAAGGTGGAGAAATAAAAGACAAAGTTGATAGGCTACTTTATCTATTTTGAAGACGTTTTGCTTTAGTATTCTGAAAGCATCATCAACTCGTCTAAAAAGTACAATATGAGAACCACACCATCATGGAGAAGATGTTATAAGTGTTAGCTTAAAAACACATGTAGCGGTCAATGATATTAACAGATTTGTGAGTAAAACTCAAGTAAATGGACATTATACGGTAATATTGTATAAACAATCAATTAACTAACAACATTTAGTAACTTATTCCAAAATTAGCACAGCAACAGAACATGTGGTCTAAAGTATATGTAATATTTTATTTTAATATTAAGCAGTGAAAAAGAACTAAGAATATCATAGATGCACTTCCAACTATTTGATAATTATTTAAGCTTTGATTTTGACTTTAGGTAGCATTATTAAAGTAATTTAAATAAGAATTTAAAAAATTTAGTGTAAATGAAGATACCGCTCAAAGCCTCACAGCTGCCGCCGGGAAAATGGCGTTAAGTGAAACAGACCGAAATTGGGGTGGTACTTCTACCTTGCTGTTCTGTCAAATTTTTGACCTTAAGGTAGAATATATAATTTTGTAATAAAATGTTTTCTTACGTATTTTAATGTATTGCAGTAGTCTTAAAACTTAATGTATTTACTGGTAATATAATAGTTTTACAAATAGTTGACATTTTCAAAAATTCCTCACTTACTAACTATTCTGATATTTTCGCAGCGCTGTGGTGTTTTGACGTAGTAAATCTTGAATGTCGTGCAAACATTTTTATATGAAAAATGCTATACATATGTTATTAAATATGTTCCCTCTTGTAAGCACGTGCTCAGAAAAGTTCCGAAAAATCCTTATGGATAAAGATATTTCTGCATTTGGAGAGAATCTGCAGATATAGTTATTTCTTTTTACACAACAAATTAAGTATATTCAAAATGTATACCTAATTTTCTTATCACTTTTTTATTAACTTAAAAATAATCGAAACTTGCAACATACGGTATACGTTTTCAAATTCTTTTTCGTACATTTACACACTTTCACATTTACGTCGAAATGTATTTTGATAAATATATTCGATTTATAACACATATTTCACTTTAATCCTGAAAGTCAAGTATATTGCATTAAGAGCACAGATTTTTTCCTCTTGGAAGGAAAACATAATAAATAATAAATCATTTTCCGAAAAAGATTTTTCATGTCTGTCATCGACAGCAGGGGTTTAAGTCCGTCGGGTGAAAATATCTTCCTAAACAAGGAAAAATATCGAGGGTATTCTTTTATATGGTTTAAGAACGAACGTGCTGATTTTGACTGCTTTTAACTGTCAACTAAAATATGGGGAGTATAGTAATTTATATCGATGGTTAGACATATACGAAGTCAGCATCATTGAAAAAATATATTTATTATTTCTTATAACAGTCGTATAACTTTCCAAACTTTTTTTATACTCTAACAGAAATTCATTTTGTAATTTCTGAACACTTTATTAACACAATGTGCGATTTTTTAAAGATTTTTAATAATTTTTATTTTATCATTTTACGTTGTTTTACCTATATCTAACATTTCTCTATTATATTGTTGGAATTTAATTTCGAGCTCAACTTTGAGTCCCACCATGTATAGTCACTATTTGCTTAGAAATAATCTATGTATGATAAATACAGCAATGTCTAACCACCTGTGCTCTTAAAAAATAATTTTATTTTCGACATTTTTTGTCAATTAATGACAACTTAAACGAAAAAAAGTAAAATATAAGCAGTAGATACTATAGATAGTAGATAGAATTGTTCACTAAGCTCTAATTAAAACAAGTTACTTTTTCTCCTGGCTTCATGTTTCGATATATTGTACATCAGCGATAGAATAGAAGTATTGTATTATATTATACTGTTCTTGTTAACATATTGTGACATTTTGGCAACATATGCATTTGACATTGTTTGACATCTACATATGACTTTACAATCATTAGAACTGGAGAAGTGCAGAAATACTACACGAAATGTTTTCTATTAAAAGATTGAAATAGTCTTTTCATTTTTTATTTCTTCTTGACCGATATCCTCATTTACAGTGAGATTTTAGAGTAGTATATTTATATTTATTCTAGTATATTTATCAGAATATTTACAATATTCTAATCTAAATATATTAATATACCTTAAAGATCTATTGATAGCAAGGCAGTAAGGAGATAAACATTTTGAACAATGAAAAATAGAAATATACATATATATATATATATATATATATTTATATATATATATATATATATATAGATATATATATATATATATATATATATATATATATATATATATATATATATATATATGTATATTTCTATTTTTTGCTATCAATAGATCTTTAAGGTATATTAATATATTTAGATCAGAATATTGTAAATATTCTGATAAATATACTATAAATAAGATATAATCAGAAGAATAAGATTGACCTTGGCATCATTCGGAAAACTGTCTTATATTCTAAAGAATTCAAAATCCCCCAATACCTAAAAACGAGAGTCTTCAATCAATGTATACTCCCTGTCCTCACATGTGGCTCTCAGACATGGACGTTTACAAAGGAAAATATGGAAAAAATAGCAGGAAAGACAAATGCTGAACATTAAACTATCAGACAGAAAAAGAAATGAATGGATCCGTAATTAGACAAAAGTGACAGATGTCTCAACCCCAGCTTAAATGGACGTTCGCCGGACACACCCTAAGGCAGAAAGATGAAAGATGGACTAAGACAATTATACATTGGAGACCATGGAATCACAAACGAAAAAGGGGAAGGCCACAAATGCGATGGTCAGATGACCTGAAGAAACACGCCGGGTCAAAATGGATGCAAATTGCCCAAGATAGAGAGGCATGGAAGAAGAAGGAGGAGGCCTATATCCAAGGATGAATGTTTAGGGCTGTATAGATAGATAGATAGATAATATAAATGTCAAAAATAATATTATATCTTCTATGAGTGATGCAAAACTTTATAACTATACAACCGCATTTTAAATTCCTTTTTTTCGGAAAATTTTCGTTAAAAAATTGTTACTATAAAAATAATAACAATAACAGTTTTCTAAATAACCTATTTGTTTACCTGTAAAAAAATGATCAATTCCACTATAAATAAATTTACACCGTATATACTGTACACAATATAGATTTATTAGAGAATGATATAAGCAACACAATATAAAAAATGTCATTAAAAAAATAACTGTACCCTGTACAGTAAACAATAATATATTACTGTACAATATTTTCATACCTAAACATACCTATATTAAGCCTACATGAACGAAGAATGCTGTCACATTTTTCCTTTTCCCTTTTCCCCAACAATGAAGTACTTTTGCCGCATCCAATGCCTGCTGAGGAGTTTGAGCTGGTTCTGACTCTGCTTCAATTTCCGGGTCACTGTTTTCCTCTTCTTGTACACGAACTGCTTGTAGGATGTTCTTGTCAAATTGGTAGATGTTGCAGCTACATTTTCATCAACTTCTTCGAAATATGTTAACTCTTCCGGTCCATAAGTAATAGAACGTTTAAATTGTCTGACTTAAACAAGGTATGGCAGGTCACCTTCATTCTCAGTTAATACTTAATCTTCCAGACACCCTACGTATTTAAAGGAATGTTTTTTTAAAATCCACAAGGAAAAATTCCTGTAGCTGGCTGTATACCACGTATAACAAAAAGAGGTTAATCTTTGTAAGTGGGTATATTTATTTAAAAAACCCTTAAAAGGGCCACATCAATAGAACAAACGTTTTCGGACTAAACAGTCCATCATCAGGTTATTAAAATCGAAAATGCCTAAAAATAAGTATAAACCATTTAGTTAAAACAAACGAGATTTTGAAATTTTGACTAAGGTTGAAAAGCAAAAGATGGTTATACTTACTAGGTCATAATGCCTGAGCCACCAAAATATTAGGGTAAAAACCCTTTAAATTACATTTAGTTATGAAATTATTTACATTGTGTTATAAAATAACTGTGATGTTCTATATTAAATTAAATTTGACCAAAGGTAACACATGGCTCAAATGGGTTCCAGAGCCGGGCGAGAGACAACCTCTGCGCTCGGAGAACAACGTGGAACTGATTGACAAGATACTTTTGAAGGATGAAGATAACAGAATGTCAATGCAACAAAAACTATAAAAGTTGTACATAGTATTACTACAGCCAAAAGATTCAACAAGTTTTGATGATTTTAAAAATAACAACAATATAGGTGTTGGGATTTAAAAACTTTTTATTTATTAATTTAGGGTATAAAAGATGTCAAATCAATGATGGTTTTATAGTCATGATTAATATAATGACCTGTGCCTTAGGCAACTTATGTTGCTTTTCGTCGTATGGAATGTGGTCTAAAGTGTATTTAGTTTTTGGGTTAGCTTGTATTTGTGGAATTTATCCTTTTATGTTTAACACATCTAGGACAAGGTAAAAATTAAATAACAAATATTTGAAGCTAATATAAGACCTCATGTTTAAATGACTTTATTTAGGAATGCTCCTATGGTGAAGAATTAATAAAATTAAGTTTAGTAAGATGGAAATCTACAGGCTGAAGAAATTGAAGTAGTAACATATGTGATTGAATTTAAAATCGAAGAGACTGGGTTCCACAGAGACTGATGAGAATGAAATTAAAAGAAATGAAAGGAGGGGGGGGGGTTGAAGGAGAAAAGGAGTTGATCAACAATTAGAGATAATAGGGGTCCTTTATACTTAAAGTATCTAGCACCCTGAACAAAATCTATTTAGGTGGTATTAAATTCAGTTTGTAGAAACCTGAAATTTGTTGTATAAGTGTGCTACTAAGTTGTTGACCGAAAGAAGGTGGACAAAGGTAGATTAGGATTCTATGTAATATGGTAGATTATGAATTTTAATAAATTGTTAGATAATGTTTAAGTGATTACTAAATTAAAACTATTGGATACATGTTTAATATATGAATTGACCAAGAAATAATGAAAGAGAACAAAATTAACAGGAAAACGATGTAGAAGTGAAGAGTGAAGTGAGTGAAGAGATAAGATAGTGAAATGTTGGTATGGAGGATGTGGATGGTTCTGAAGTTAAAATTGGGGTCAGAAATTTATGAGAGGAAGGTGTGACGATATTGTATAAAAGGGGTGTTTGAAGAACCACAAGATTATGTAGGAATAAGGTGTTGACGTTTGTATAGGAAAATAAGGCAAAGAAAATAGGGCAGTATTGTGAAGTGTGGACTATGAAAAAAGTTGACGATGTAAAGGTTGAAAGTCACGGTTGAAAGATACATGGCGATTAACACAATTGGGGCTTTTTTGTTTTTCTTTGACTATTTCCAAGTCTTCATATAGGTCTAATTTTAGAAAATTTTTTTGGGGAATATTATGTAACAAAGAGACGTCTTCTGGGATGTTGAGGGTATGTTTATGTTGTGCAAGATGTTGAGAGAAGGTGGAAGTGTTCTCTTTTTTAGTGTGTTCTAAGGAACGAGAAGTTAGTGATCTACAGGTTCTACCTATATATGTAGCATCACAATCAGAGCATTGTAATTTATAAACGCCACTACGATCCATGTAGTTGATGGGATCTTTTGTATTAGTTAAGCATTGTCCTAGATTGTTCGGGACTTTGAAAGAAATGTGGGTATTCTCAACAGATCTTTTTAGGATGTATCTAAGATCTCCAGAAAGACGTTCTTGAAGGTAAGGCAAAGAAAAATACTGAGTTTTGATGGTCAAGTCTCTGGGAAACGCAGTCTCTCTCAATAGTTTGAGTTGTCTCTTATTTATAAGTTTGTTAATGATGTTGGGGTCATATCCATTATTGAATGCTATTTGTTTAAGGGTGTTAACTTCTGTATGATAATTGGATTGTGATAGTGGAATTGTTAATAATCGGTGAATGTAACTATGGAATGCTGCATATTTGTGTGACATTGGGTGGTTAGAAAACAAAGGTATGATATGGTCAGTTTGTGTTGGTTTCCTATAGATACTGAAATCGAAGTGGTCGTTTAATCTGGTGATGGTAAGGTCAAGAAAATTAATAGATTGAGATGATTCTAGTTCCATAGTGAACTTAATGTTTGGGTGGATTTGGTTTAATTTAGAGAGTAATAGATCAGCTGAATTTGAGTTACCTGATATGAAGACTAAGCAGTCATCAACATATCGAAACCAATGGAGAATTTCAGGATTTTTCATAATGTGTGTGGATTCTAAGTGATCCATAAAAATATCAGCTAAGAAAGGGGAAAGGCAACTACCCATGGCTAAGCCATCAGGTTGTCTGTAAAATTTACTATTGAAAACAAAAAAGTCTTGAGCTAGACAAGTTTGTAATAATTGAATAATTGAGTTAGTGGTAGACAAAGTGATAGAATTTGCTCGAAGAAGAGACTGGACCAGATTAATAGTTTCTTGTTTGGGGACTGAAGTAAATAGATTGCTGACATCAAATGAAAGCATTGTGATGTTAGGATGAAGATTTATTTGTTGAAGATTGTTGACTAGATGAATAGTGTTTTTGACTGCAAATCGAGGGGTAAAGTTCGTCATGTTGTTAATGAGATTCAATATGAATTTTGACAAAATAGAAACTGGAGTGTTTATGAAACTAACAACGGGACGAATGAGAATGCCCTCTTTATGTATCTTAGGTAAACCGTACAATCTGGGTGTTAGTGGGTTACTAGGTATTTTATAATATGGAGCGTTATGTTCTGAGAGAAATTCTGTGAATAGTTTATTGGTGGCTTTGATTTTGTTAATGAACTTTTTTGTTGGGTCTTCGGAGAGCAAAGTGAAATTATTATCTGAAAGAAATGTGGTGACCTTGTCGTTATATGAATTTTGATCTAGAATAACTAGGCAATTGCCTTTATCTGCTTTACTAATAATATTAGTAAAGCAGATAAAGGCAATTGCCTAGTTATTCTAGATCAAAATTCATATAACGACAAGGTCACCACATTTCTTTCAGATAATAATTTCACTTTGCTCTCCGAAGACCCAACAAAAAAGTTCATTAACAAAATCAAAGCCACCAATAAACTATTCACAGAATTTCTCTCAGAACATGACGCTCCATATTATAAAATACCTAGTAACCCACTAACACCCAGATTGTACGGTTTACCTAAGATACATAAGAGGGCATTCCCATTCGTCCCGTTGTTAGTTTCATAAACACTCCAGTTTCTATTTTGTCAAAATTCATATTGAATCTCATTAACAACATGACGAACTTTACCCCTCGATTTGCAGTCAAAAACACTATTCATCTAGTCAACAATCTTCAACAAATAAATCTTCATCCTAACATCACAATGCTTTCATTTGATGTCAGCAATCTATTTACTTCAGTCCCCAAACAAGAAACTATTAATCTGGTCCAGTCTCTTCTTCGAGCAAATTCTATCACTTTGTCTACCACTAACTCAATTATTCAATTATTACAAACTTGTCTAGCTCAAGACTTTTTTGTTTTCAATAGTAAATTTTACAGACAACCTGATGGCTTAGCCATGGGTAGTTGCCTTTCCCCTTTCTTAGCTGATATTTTTATGGATCACTTAGAATCCACACACATTATGAAAAATCCTGAAATTCTCCATTGGTTTCGATATGTTGATGACTGCTTAGTCTTCATATCAGGTAACTCAAATTCAGCTGATCTATTACTCTCTAAATTAAACCAAATCCACCCAAACATTAAGTTCACTATGGAACTAGAATCATCTCAATCTATTAATTTTCTTGACCTTACCATCACCAGATTAAACGACCACTTCGATTTCAGTATCTATAGGAAACCAACACAAACTGACCATATCATACCTTTGTTTTCTAACCACCCAATGTCACACAAATATGCAGCATTCCATAGTTACATTCACCGATTATTAACAATTCCACTATCACAATCCAATTATCATACAGAAGTTAACACCCTTAAACAAATAGCATTCAATAATGGATATGACCCCAACATCATTAACAAACTTATAAATAAGAGACAACTCAAACTATTGAGAGAGACTGCGTTTCCCAGAGACTTGACCATCAAAACTCAGTATTTTTCTTTGCCTTACCTTCAAGAACGTCTTTCTGGAGATCTTAGATACATCCTAAAAAGATCTGTTGAGAATACCCACATTTCTTTCAAAGTCCCGAACAATCTAGGACAATGCTTAACTAATACAAAAGATCCCATCAACTACATGGATCGTAGTGGCGTTTATAAATTACAATGCTCTGATTGTGATGCTACATATATAGGTAGAACCTGTAGATCACTAACTTCTCGTTCCTTAGAACACACTAAAAAAGAGAACACTTCCACCTTCTCTCAACATCTTGCACAACATAAACATACCCTCAACATCCCAGAAGACGTCTCTTTGTTACATAATATTCCCCAAAAAAATTTTCTAAAATTAGACCTATATGAAGACTTGGAAATAGTCAAAGAAAAACAAAAAAGCCCCAATTGTGTTAATCGCCATGTATCTTTCAACCGTGACTTTCAACCTTTACATCGTCAACTTTTTTCATAGTCCACACTTCACAATACTGTCCTATTTTCTTTGCCTTATTTTCCTATACAAACGTCAACACCTTATTCCTACATAATCTTGTGGTTCTTCAAACACCCCTTTTTATACAATATCGTCACACCTTCCTCTCACAAATTTCTGACCCCAATTTTAACTTCAGAACCATCCACATCCTCCATACCAACATTTCACTATCTTATCTCTTCACTCACTTCACTCTTCACTTCTACATCGTTTTCCTGTTAATTTTGTTCTCTTTCATTATTTCTTGGTCAATTCATATATTAAACATGTATCCAATAGTTTTAATTTAGTAATCACTTAAACATTATCTAACAATTTATTAAAATTCATAATCTACCATATTACATAGAATCCTAATCTACCTTTGTCCACCTTCTTTCGGTCAACAACTTAGTAGCACACTTATACAACAAATTTCAGGTTTCTACAAACTGAATTTAATACCACCTAAATAGATTTTGTTCAGGGTGCTAGATACTTTAAGTATAAAGGACCCCTATTATCTCTAATTGTTGATCAACTCCTTTTCTCCTTCAACCCCCCCCTCCTTTCATTTCTTTTAATTTCATTCTCATCAGTCTCTGTGGAACCCAGTCTCTTCGATTTTAAATTCAATCACATATGTTACTACTTCAATTTCTTCAGCCTGTAGATTTCCATCTTACTAAACTTAATTTTATTAATTCTTCACCATAGGAGCATTCCTAAATAAAGTCATTTAAACATGAGGTCTTATATTAGCTTCAAATATTTGTTATTTAATTTTTACCTTGTCCTAGATGTGTTAAACATAAAAGGATAAATTCCACAAATACAAGCTAACCCAAAAACTAAATACACTTTAGACCACATTCCATACGACGAAAAGCAACATAAGTTGCCTAAGGCACAGGTCATTATATTAATCATGACTATAAAACCATCATTGATTTGACATCTTTTATACCCTAAATTAATAAATAAAAAGTTTTTAAATCCCAACACCTATATTGTTGTTATTTTTAAAATCATCAAAACTTGTTGAATCTTTTGGCTGTAGTAATACTATGTACAACTTTTATAGTTTTTGTTGCATTGACATTCTGTTATCTTCATCCTTCAAAAGTATCTTGTCAATCAGTTCCACGTTGTTCTCCGAGCGCAGAGGTTGTCTCTCGCCCGGCTCTGGAACCCATTTGAGCCATGTGTTACCTTTGGTCAAATTTAATTTAATATAGAACATCACAGTTATTTTATAACACAATGTAAATAATTTCATAACTAAATGTAATTTAAAGGGTTTTTACCCTAATATTTTGGTGGCTCAGGCATTATGACCTAGTAAGTATAACCATCTTTTGCTTTTCAACCTTAGTCAAAATTTCAAAATCTCGTTTGTTTTAACTAAATGGTTTATACTTATTTTTAGGCATTTTCGATTTTAATAACCTGATGATGGACTGTTTAGTCCGAAAACGTTTGTTCTATTGATGTGGCCCTTTTAAGGGTTTTTTAAATAAATATACCCACTTACAAAGATTAACCTCTTTTTTTTTTTTTTTTTTTTTTTTTAATGTTTTTTTGTATTGCTCGTTAAGTCGACCCAGAATTTACTAATCATTAGGATGGCATCAAGAAAGATTAGTTTGAGATCGCCATTGTTCTTAACCAATTCCATCAAAAGTCTTCTCCTGCAATGACTTTTCAAACTCTTAATAACATTTTGGTCCATGGGTTAAAGGACACCTGTTTTGTTTGCTGGTAGAATACAAAGTTTAATATTTTGAAGGTCGCACACTACAGTAACACTAGGACAGTTATTGTCTACAAGTAGAAAAATTTTTTTTCCTTTAAGCTCGACATCGAATTTTCTTATCGCTTCTTTAAAAATTTCCGAACTCATCCGCGCACTTTTGTGTCAACGTGGGATTTTCGATTTTCTTATCACTAGACTTCGGCAAATATGCATATTGCTAAAATTGTACCGATACCGAAAACTAATAATCCGACAGGTTTTAATGAAATACGGCCGATTAGTATACTACCTACTTTTTCAAAAATCCTAGAGAAAATTTTAAATCAGCAACTACAGGTTCATTTAGATAAACATAAAATTCTGCCAGAAAATCAGTCCGGTTTCAAAACGGATCACAGCTGCACTAGTGCCCTTTTAAAAATAACTGATGACATATTTGGTGGTTGCGATAATGGCTTAATTACAGTGCTGATTCTTTTGGATTATTCCAAAGCTTTTGATACGCTTGACCATTCTCTGTTGATTTCAATGTTTAAGTATATTGGTATGTCTAAGCAGGCATCTGATATGCTATTCAGTTATCTCAGTAATAGAAGTCAAGCTATTCATTACAATGGTAAGACATCAAACTACCCTAAAACAAATAAAGGGGTACCACAGGGCTCTATATTGGGTCCCAAATTATTTAGTGTATATACTTCAAACTTTCCTGCTCATTTTCTCTCCTGTAATCAGCACTATTTTGCTGATGACACTCAGATCTACTTATCCTTTAAGCCTGATGAGTTTAAACAGGCAGTGGCTGCAATTAATTATGATTTAGAAAGAGTTTCTCAATTTTCTTCTAGCCATTGTCTTCGGCTTAATAACAATAAATCTGTAGGTATAGTTTTTGGTCCAGTGACACAAAGAGAAATATTTCTGAGAGATTTGCTCATATGATCACCATTGATAATTCTTCGATAGAATTTAAGGCAACTGTCAAAAACTTAGGCTTACATATAGATCATAACTTAAGATTTGGTGATCATGTGAACAAGTGCTTGCAGAAAAGTTATATAAATTTGAAATTTATATTTCAATCCCGTCATATATTGACCAAAGACTTAAAAAAACTGCTGTGTGATACCTTGGTGTTATCACATTTTAACTATTGCGATTCTATTTATAATTCATGTATTACAGAACGTGATAGTTATCGAATACAAAAAATGCAAAATTCTTGCCTTCGTTTGATACATGGTATCCGCAGAAATCAACCAATAAGTTACAAACTTAAAGAAACAGGTTGGTTAAGTATGAAACTCAGACGACATTTTCATTCAGCTTGTTAATTCCAAAAAATTGTTATTTTTAAAACCCCACCATATCTCTATAATAAAATAAAATTCCGTACTGATGTACATAATATTAACATCAGACATAAAAACACCATTTCTATCCCTTATCATCGTACACAGAACTATAAGCGATCTTTTTCATATCATATAGCTCAAGTTATGAATAATTATACCACTGCTTTGAATTTTACTCAAAACAAATTTAAAAAGTTCGTTTTTGAGAAATTACGACATATTCCATAGGCAAGGTTTGATAATATAAATAATTATGAGTAGAACTTACATTTAGGGCGCATATTAATTGAATGATAAATTAATTATTTTTATATTTTCCTACATTTAGTTAACTAAAATTTATTTAATTTACATTTTGTTTTTGATTTCGTTTTTATATAAATATTAGTACTATTAATTGGTTACAATTCTAGATATTTCTTATTATTTGTTGCCCAGGTTAGCTGAACAGACAGGATGTGTCAGTGCTTCGCACTGTACATTTCCTGAACTGAAACTCGCCTGGAGCTTTTTGAATATTAATTTATGTAAATAATATTATGTGATGAATAAAGGCCTTTATTATTATTATTATATTTTGCATATTGTGCATATTTTATGCAAATATTTCATATTTTGGCATATTTGTATAAAAGTTTGAATAAAGTGCATAAAAGTTCAGATTTTTATACTGTATTTAAAAATTTTTAAACATACCAATTTATTTCAATTCTTGTATAAAATTTTGTAGTCATTTTAATCAAGAAATGATCTAAGTACGTAATTTCTACAGGTACAAAACATTTACAATTTCAAAGAAGATCAATTTAAGTGGCCCTCAACATTCTTAGAAAGTCTCGGTCACTGAGGCATTCAGTTATTGGATAATCGCTAAGGGTTCGCTCATTTGCATTTTATGATCTAATCCCCAAATCTATCTACAATTTATTGTATCTTAACAGCAGGTAAACGGCTAATAGTTTTGTTCCTAATTTAGGGATTTTCCAAAATCTCCCAGTTTATTGAATTAGGTACCTAAACATTTCTAATTTAATGCTAAGATTTGTAAATCATTTTTGTTTTGATATTCAAAGCGTAAACACTCGTTGTGCGTAACAAAAAGGAAGATTGTGATTTTATAATGCCTAAAACAACCAGTGCTTCAACTTGGATTAAACGTTATAAAGAGCTGTCTATGGATATGGGAAAAATCTTCTGTTCAGTCTGTGGCAAAATTGTAAGTATCTAATATTTTCTATTAAATATCTAATATTTCATACATACAGGGTGTTTTTAAATGACACTTACAACGTTTGACTGTAGATACTTCTCGAAAAATTGAACAAAACGATATAGTTAATGAGGGGTCAAACTTATTTACTTTTCGAGATACAGGGTGTTAAAATTAAAAAAAAAATTAAAATCTTTTAGTTAATAACAACAATAACTTTAAAACCAATAAACGTATTTACTTGAAATTTAGTACTCGTAGGTTGTTTTTAAATGAAAAATAGCTTCCTTTAGTGAGAAAAAATTGTCCATGGTACAATACAATGGTGTGTATTTAGAAAAATTTTTCACCTTTACTTTTTTTTATGAAGTCAGCTATTCTAAAACACAATTATTTTTATTGTAATTGAATTAACAAAAAATAACTTTTGTTGAATTTTAAAATAAGTTATATGATGTACTAATGGTTAGTAACAAAAACTAATTTGTGGATTAATACTGCATTTGAAACACTTAGCGAGTGTTTTTTTTTCCAAACCAGTTATTTGATTAACCAAAAACGCCTTGTATATTTTTATATTTTAAAGGTTGGGTTAAAATAATAGTACATTGTTTACCGGGTAGGAAAAGCTTAACATTCCTGGACGACTGTGAAGATTGCTAAGTCGAGGCGCAAGCCGAGACTTAGCAACACAGAGTCTAGGAATGTGGCTTTTCCTACGAGGTAAACATACTATTTTTCCGCAAATCGTTTAAAATTCGACAGATATTGATTGATTTAAAAAAAACGCGATAATTTTATTCCCAAATAAATGGTGCTTTGAAATTCCTAATAAAATTACTTGGGTTACTATGGAAAACGTATTGAGGTTGAATTGTCAAACTTGACGCTCATAAATTTAATTGCTGGTTAACACTAACAACTGTACGGAAATATCATTTCCTTACAGTAAGGAAATCACATTTCCTTACAGTAAGGAAGTCCTGACTTTTTCTTCAAGAAATTTTGACAGGAATGTCAAAATTTCCTGGCGATGTGCGGAAAAGGTTTTTATTTTTATTTATAGATAGCATGTGAGAAGAAATTTCAGATAGACCAACGTGTGAGAACTGCTTCACACATTGCAAAAAAAGGAAAAATAGGAGGAAAACATCAAACTTCAATGGCTAAATGTTTCCAATCTACTTCAAAAAAATTAGATGAGCAAGAAACTTTTAATGAAGACTTGTGTCGCGCATTAGTGTCTGCAAACATACCGCTTTCAAAATTAGCAAATGTAAATTTTAGTTCGTTTCTAAAAAAATATTGCAAACTTAATGTTCCAAGTGATCGGTCTCTAAGAAGAAATAATGTGAACGGGCTATAGTCGTCGGTGTTAATTAATATTAAGGAGAAAAAATTGCAGATAATTATTTTTACATATCTGTAGACGAAACCACTGATTCCTCAGGAAAGTATATTGCTCATTTATTGATTGGTGTTCTTAAAGAAGATACCTTACCAAAATCTCATCTTATTTCATGCCAGCAACTTGAGAAAACAAATGCTTTAACAATTTCGCGTTTTATACAAGAAACATTAGCAACTTTTTTTCTTCCGACAACTATTCCTTCTAATAAATTACTGCTTATTTTATCGGATGCTGCTCCTTATATGGTGAAAGCAGGACAAAATTTAAAAATATTTTTCCCAGATTAATTACATGTTACTTGTGTAGCGCATGGATTAAATAGAGTTGCAGAGGAAATACGAAAAAAGTTTTCTCTTGTAAATACCATGATATCCAGTGTCAAAAAAGTATTTCTTAAATCTCCTATAAGAATTCAACTTTATAAAGAAATGCTACCGAACATTCCTCTTCTACCACGACCTATTTTAACGCGATGGGGAACATGGTTAGAAGCAGCTAATTTTTATGCAGATCATTTTGTTAAAATAAAGAACATAATTGATACGTTAACAGATGAAAGTTCCCAATCTCTTTTGGATTCTAAACAAACTTTTCAGAGTAACTTGCTTCAACAAGAACTTTCATTTATAAAATCAAATTTTAGTTTTGTTCAAAAAACAATTACTCAGTTAGAATCACCAAAACTGTCATTATTCGAGAGTACATCATTAATAAAAGAATTTGCGTCATGTTGTCGGAACGTTAGAGGTAATATTGGAAAAGATATTTTAAAAAAAATTGAAGCTACTATGGAGAAAATAAAGGTTACCATATTCTTTCTGAAGTAGTCAGTGTTCTAGCTGGAAATATTTCGGAAACAATTAATTTAGAACCAAAAGTTTTGGTTAGTTTGAAAAATGCTCCCGTTACACCAGTTGATGTTGAACGAAGTTTTTCCATATATAAATATATGTACTCAGACAGAAGCCACAAGTTTTTGTTAAAAAATTTTGAACACCACTTGGTCATTTATTGTTACCATAATTCTAAATAAGTTTATTCATACTTAAAAATGATGTAGTTACTTAAAATAAATGTAAATCTTAATGAATAGTAGGAAATATTTAGTTATGTATACTTTTTTTTTAATAAAATTGTTACTATTTTACGATTTTTTTATTTATTTGTATGCATATTTTGTAAAATATTTGCATATTTTCGGGTAAACACGTGCATATTTATGCGCATATTTTCTACATTTTTATTTGCATATTTGCCGAAGTCTACTTATCACTAACAATTTTCTCTTCATTGAAGCTGTCATGTTAGCGGCTACTTAAACCGTAATGCGGTCCTTAGCATTTCTACCAACGCCCTTTTTCGATTTAAAGTTTAAAGTTCTATTTAGTGTAATTTAAAGAAACAATCCAGTTATATCAGGATATAAAATGTTTTTTGACGCATATTGTGCCTTCAGTTCAGGCAAACGTTATGTAGCCAATTATCCGTTACGTTTTTTGTTAACATTGCCAGCCTCTTTGCTAATCTGCCTGTAGTTGATTTTGTGCCGCAGCTTGCATAGCCAATCCTCAAAAGCCTTAAAATTCTTAATTCCAAGTTCAGTTGCAAAAACTCAAATTTTGTCCTGACCATATGTTCAGAAAGTAAAATATAGTTCATACGATGCTGATGGAACCACTGAAGCATAGAGCAATCTAAATCTTGGTGTTGAGGTGTCCAAAATTTCTTCCTGCTAAAGCCCTCCATGTATCTGAAATAATGCATCAATCTGTCTAGGTATAGAAGTGAGTATAAAAAATTGAAAATTTTATATTTTTCTGCACAGAAAAACCCGTAGGAATGTAGCAATTAATCAAACATTAACGGGTACTAGTATTAATCATAAGATTAACTATTATCTCGGTTAATTAAAGAATTTTTTACATATCTGTGCCATACATACATAGAACATATCTGTGCCATATTGTAATAAAAGATATTTAATTATTGAAACCAAATATACCAAGCAAAAAATCGAAAATATATTTCTACTACGGTATATTGCATACGTTTTATTAATATTATATCTACAGATTATATACATACCATTATATATTGAAAACCGAAACGAGCATAATAAAGTAAATATGTTGTAAAGCCAAATACGTTTATATCAAAATAATTAAAAGCTTAAAATAATTATTTCTGGGAATATAATGATATGGAGTGGATCCATATTTGTCAATTATTTATAAAATATTTCATTTTCAAATACATAAAATTATGTATATTTTAACGTACGAACAAAAAGAACATTATATCATACTTACCAAAAAGTTATGACCAAATAATCATTTAAAGAAGTATTTTTAATTATCCACAAGTAATTTACGTTCCTGTAGTTGGCTGTATACCATATACTAATTTTTTTTAAACCTTTATAAAAGGTTTATATTTAAAAACCCTAACGGGCTAATTAAACAAAACGTTTTCCGAATCCATATTCCATCATCAGTGTCTAGGAGTACATGAATGTAGCCACTAAATATATGGGTAAAAACCCGTTAACAAATAATTAGTTCTTATAATACTTTAAGATGTTAAAGTTACCGTTGGATAAGGTAACATGGCGTTCGCCATGTTACCTTACCAACCAAGGTTTTTTAATTAAAAAAAAAATATTTTTAATTAATTGTAATTTTTAGTCAACGCCTGGTGACTACAAAAGTTGGAAGCCTATTAATTAATATTTGAATCTCAATTTAGCTAAATCGTTTTTATGTCGTTGTAATTTAATCATTTCTATTTTTTGCAAAAGTACTTCAAAAAACGTTTATTAATATTTATGTTTACACTAATTCCGCCCTAGCTGATATCAAGTCCGATTATGAAGTAAGGAGGGTTAAATTATTGCGTTACTGCCCGGCAGCTGAAAAACAAAAATATAAGCTAAAAATCCGAATAAAAAGCCTTGGTACTGGACGAAAACGAACTGAACAGCAAAAACAGATAATAAATATGTAGTATTTCTTATTACCTTGTATAAGATATCACAGATGGGTATTTTTTTATGCTGATTTATATTTGAATGAATATTTCCTTGATATAAGGTTGAATGCTCAAATAAAGCTCTAGTACTCAGCAAGGACAAAAGAAGAACACAACTGGCATGGAGCGCTTTCGGCATAATAGCATATATCTTGAAAAACACCTCCATTTCTGTAAACTTAAAGAAAAAGGTGCATAACACATGCATACTACCAGTTTGTACCTACGGCTTGGAGACAGTAGCCATTACTAAAAAATCTGCTAAAAAGTTAGAAACAACACAAAGAGCAATGGAACTAATCCTGCTTGAAATATCACCAAGAGACAAGATTAGAAACACCGAGATAAGACGAAGAACGAGGATTAGGGATATTGTGGAAGAAATTACAAAAATGAAATGGCGCTGGGCAGGTCACGAAGCCCGATATAATGACAACAGGTGGACACGGTGAATTCTAGAATGGAGACCAAGGATGACAACAAGAAACATGGGAAGACCTCAAAAAAGATGGATAGATGATATAAGAGCGGTGGCAGGCAACCAGTGGATTGGCGCAAGATAGAGAAAGTTGGAAGCAATTGGAAGAGACCTACATTCAGGAGTGGATGGAAAATGGTTGACAAAGAAGAAGACTCAGCAAGGCTGATAAGGGAAATTCTGTTGTAATCTTAAAACAAATTTAATACATAGAGAAAGTAGAATCTTTTCTTTCAGATAACAATTTTGTAGTTTTGGAAAAAATCCACTTAACACCTTTATTAATAAAACAAAAGCAATGTTTAAATTGTTTATTGATAGTATTACTAAATATAACAGAAAGTTAATTGTATCTAATCCTATAACAACTAGGTTATATGGACTTCCTAAAATCCATAAACACAATTGTGTCATAAGGCCTGTTGTAAGTTTTTGTAACAGTCCAGTTATCACTCTATCAATAATTTTAAATCTAAGTTCTCCATTACAAATGCTGTACACCTGATAGAACGTTTAAATAACATTAAAATAGAAGAGAGCTTTTATTTAGTTTTTTTGATGTTTCCAATTTGTTTACTTGTGTACCAAGAGATGAAACATTTCCTTTAGTACACAACCTTCTAAACAATTGCAATATACCAGCAAAAGACAAAGATGTTATCTTAACTATGCTTAATTTTTGTCTTGATCAGGACTTCTTCCAATTTAATCAAAAAATATATAAACAACCAACAGGTTTAGCAATGGAATCACCATTATCACCTTTTCTAGCTGTTATTTTTTTTATACAGCTTAGAACAGAAATTTGTTAACAACAACAGCAAAATAGTTTTTGGTCAAGATATGTTAATGATTATATAGCTCTTATACAGGGAACCCAAGATGACGCTTTACAGATTTTGGATGATCTTAATAACCTCCATCCTAACATCTTTTACATTGGAACCAGAATCTGACAATAAGTTGAACTTCTTGGATATGACTATATCTCGTAACAAAGATTCTCTGGAGTACAATATTTACAGAAAACCTAGCCAAAACGGTCATGTTATACATGAAACATCTAATCATCCAATTCAATATAAAATTGGTGCTTTCAATAGTTATATTCATAGATTTCTCAAATTTCCACTTTCAAATATTAACTTTAATTAAGAACTTAATACTCTCAAGCAAATTGCTTTCAATAATGATTATGATCCCATAACATTATCCATAAACTTCTAAATAGAGCTAAACTCAAAATTACAGAGAAGCTTGTATATTCATCACAATGTTTTTTTAACCTAATGCTTCAAACAACACCAGATATTTCTTCTTTAATTATATTAGCAACATTTCCAATAAAATACCTAAAACCCACTCAAAACTTTAAGTTCCTTTTTAATGAACTCCAAAGATAGGATAAACACACTTGACAAACGTGGTGTTTATAAATTAAAGTGTGATGGTTGTAATGCCTCTTATGTAGATAGAACCATTAGAAAGTTATCTACTAAAATTTCAGAACATTTGAAAAAACCAAATTCTTTAAGTTTTGGTCAACACTTATTAGAGTTGGATTTTGTTTTGAAGCTCTTTTCTTGTGGCATTGTAAATTAATTACTATTTAACTGGGAATAAGCCACAATTAAAGATGAAAATACGTTTATTGACGTTTCAATTTTCACTTCAGACCAAGAATTATTATTTAGGTCATGTTAATGTAAAATAACCTTTAATAATTTTCAATTATTGTACAAAAATTGTCTGTAATCGTCGTTTATCGATAAAATCAAATCATAAAGTATAATATTAAACTTTTGTTGCTAATAGCCCAATTACTTCCCCGTTTGCATAACAACAGTTCCTTACAAATCTGAAATACCAAAATAGGTTAATGTTACATGTTCGTGTAAATATCGAGTCAAGGCTGTCCCAGGTCGATATTTATTTAACCAAACACATAAATTTGACCGCCGAGAGTAAAAATTATGAGTTTCTGTATTACACGGATTTTAAAATATTAGCATGGATTAACCCCTTCGTATAAATTAGACAACAACGCCAAAATTAGATTACAAGATTGCTCGTTTTGTTTAGCAATTGATTTCAAATTATAAATGAGCTAGTGATTACAGTTCCGTGTAAAAGATTTTACATAAATATTTTTTACATCTACACGCAGGGCTATTAGAATGTTGTTGGTTAATTAATTACTATAATGTACTGTATAGTAATAATTTTAAAGGTAATTTTATATATCAATATTTGATATGTGAAGTAAGGTTTAATGAAACAATCGACAGTCTCTAGGATAAGCAAACAGTTTTTGAGTATCTTTTTTTGTGTAGGAGTTGCGAGAGGAGACTATATTTAATGAGAATTTACCACAATTTCAGTTATAAAATAGGTTAATTTAAATGTTTTGATTTCCGCTTCGAAAGTTATTTTCAAAATACAAGTTCAACAAATTATTTTGTTTTTTTATTTGGTAATAGAAAAAATAGCCAAGCGGGCTGGGCGGCCGGTTTCTCATTCGCTTCACTGCGAATGGTTCAGAGAAAGTGAGTTCGATCCCCAGCTCGTTGTACAGAAAACATTCTAAATGAATCTGCAGCTTAGACTAGAACATGCTGGTGTCTGATCTGCCTATGGTGGCGTAGTACGGCAAGAGATAAGGGCTTGCGGCTCGGTGTTACTCCTCCATAGATCCCTACCGGAAGGGTTGTGCCGCCCAAATACCGGGTATATAATAATAGAAAAAATTCTTCCGACAATTTATTTTATCTGCTTTAGTCAAATTGACACTACAAACATATATTATACATTTTAAAGTAAATGATTTTAAAATCATATTGTCAATATTTTTGACGTGTGTTCTTGGGACGACTTCATTGAAAGATAAATCATTAGAGTACATGAAATTAACTTTAACTTAAAAATACCCGTCCAAAACATCATAGTATGGGATTGTTAAAAAAAAACATTATCAATAACCACATTAACCCATTAACGCAAAACTAATTTTTTTTTAATATTTGATTAATTGTTCTTATATATTTAGAAGATGTTATTAAAATTGAATCAAATTATTTTTTTTTGCAAAATTTATGTACCTACAGGAGCTAAAAAATGATATCATGTGGTGTCAGTGGACATTAGTTTCATTTAAATGCAAAAATTAAAACTTAAATTACACGTTAGTAAAAAAAAACGGGTGTATCAGTCCAGTGGGACTGCCGGTAGGAGTTATACTTCGATACACGAGTTCGCCATTACAATAATGTATATGGGAGTAAATTTGCACAATCATTACGTATGTAATGCTATAGGTAAGAGATAGCAGAAAAAGAAAAATATTACGTATATAGGTATATGGTGCATAGTTAATTGTATATAAACATTTGACCTGTGATAGGAGTATAGGATATAAAGGATTGAATCAATATTTTAATGAAAATATATATTTTTATTTTCATATATGTATAAAAGGAGTTGAATGCAAAAAAAATATACATAGTCTGTAGTAAAATTCATTGTTTATTTTTTATTAATATAAAAATACAATACAAATTAAAATGCAATATTCAAGTATTTAAAATTGACAATATACATAACTTACCTACGCATATATTTAATTTACCATGATAATAATATTAATAAAAAATAATAATATTAATAAATACGAAATATATTTATTTTACAAAAGAAACATTTTTATTCTCTAAAAAGAAAGAAAGAGAAAATTTCCAACTTCAAACGCGCGTATAGAAGTATAACTTCAAAAAATGTTTGTGGAAGATAAAAATAAAAATACTAACAACTCGGATTATGTTGTAAATTTTCATTTTATTCTAAAATTTAGCATTTTTCTTTCAAAAATAAAAAAGGAAATTCATATTGAGATTCGAACTCACATACACCACCGTTGTATATATTATAGTCAATTGAGTTTTTTGTGGTTTACTCAAACGATACTTAACTGTTCTGATGTTATTTGCAGCTCTTCTGTGCTATAGTTATGTGTGTCAGAGTATTTAGTTAAAGTATCAGCTTTTCTATGTATTTCTACATTAACGCTGTATAACCATAATGTTGGCAAGGGCCAAACAGAATAACACCATGGCTTTAAAATGAATGGAAAAGAAAAAAGTACGTTATTTTCAAGGTATAAACATTTGCAACACGTTTTAATTGTCCTAGTAAAAATAAGGTACTAGAAAGTTTACCTTTGAGATGGTCAATATGGTTATAGTAAGTCAATGTGTTGTCAACTGTTATGCCTAACAATTTGACATTATTTTTTTCAACACTCACATTGAAGATAGACAAAAAATTTAAATTTTGAGTCTTGTTATCATTTAGTTAAGTTTATTTTCTACGAACCATTTGCTACAATTTTATTATAATTCACCACGTTTTTGTAGTTTTTAAGATAAAGCAAATGGACTTCTAATATATTAATCATCCCTTTTACTTTTCCAATTTTGCTTACCGTTAAATTATATTATTTATTGTAATTACTATTTAAATGGTAATAAGTCACAATTAAAGTTTAATGACTTTAAAACTTATTTAGTTTATTACTTTAAAATGCCACAAGAAAATGACTTATTTTTTTTGTTGTCATATCCTTATATTTTACACTTTTTATTTTTTTGCAGGTATGTGCTGACATAGATATGGATACGGTAAGTTTTACTAAGGGATATGAAATTAAAATTTTTCAAATCCTTCATCAAATAAACGTATTCTAAAGCGCATGTTATAATATGGAAGTTTTTATACTCCAGTAAATGACCCTTTTGGACCGTCAAGACGATTTGCTTAAAAATTTGGATTTAGGTTCCTCTTATCCTCTATTTGAGTTTTGAACTCAAGCCTGGGGTTGCGTTTACGTGAGAAGCGAAGCGTTTACTTTTCACCCCCTTGTTGGGGGTGAAAATAGCATAGGTTTTTAAAATAATTATTAAGGTTTTTTTTTCAAAATAAAAACCACGTTTTAATACGGTTGTTTACAAATAACTCAAAAAGTAAGTTTTTATCAAAACATAGTTTCTTAACAAAAATTTAGCTTATCAAAAACACAAAAAAAATGGTGTACTTACAAAATCTGTAGGCCCAGTAATAGCCGATTTGTGGTTGATAAAAAGTAAGTTCTTTTTTGTTAAATATAAAATCGAATACTTTATCGCGAAATAACCAAAAAATGAAGCACTTTTCGAAAAAAAAACTCATCAAAACTTTATTAAAAGTGTTTAAAAAAAGTTTATTATGTTTTTTTAATATTCTAGCAATAAAACTAAGTTACATTCTAGTAGTAGAGGTGTTCTAAGTATTCTAGTGGTAGAGGTGTATCCATTTACTTTTACTTGTATTTCCATTTTATTTAGAAAGTTTTTTATAAACACAAGCATATGTCCTTTAACTCTCCATTTATCAAGTTTATTTAATATAAGGTATCTCCATGTTGTGTTGAAAGCTTTATTCACATCAAAAAAGACTACTATAACTTTCTGATCTATTAAGAATGCATCATGAATGGTTGACTCAAGTGCCACTAAGTTGTCGTTAGCAGATCTTCCTCTTCGAAAACCTTTTTGGACTTTGTTAGCCTGTAATTTAAAATCTTCTCGAGAAGTTTACACATGCTACAGGTGAGGGAAATAGGACGGTAAGATGTGGGACAATTTTTTGGATTGTGTTGTTTATAAATTGGGATTATAATAGCTTTGGTCCAAGTATCAGGAAAGAAATGATTTAAAAAGATGTAATTAAAGATGTCTAAAGGTATCTTTTTGTTGTTTTTGAGGTAGATTTTTTAAAAATATTGATGGAATATCATCAGGACCTGGGGATGTTGTTTTTAAGTTTAAAAGCGAAAAATCCAATTATTACAAAGTTATGTGTGCATTTATGAGAAAAATCTGGTTGCGAATTTTGATGTCTACAGATTCTGTGGTAATTTTGTGTGTAAAAAAGATCGGATCTAGTACAGTGCATACAGTTTAAAGTGCATTTATTAAGTAGGGTACACTTGATCCTTTTATTTTCTTTATTTTGTTCCAGATTATATTTGCTGGGTAGATGTGTTAATGCTTCTAACACATTCAATCCAGGTCTCCTTCTTACTCTTTTTTATTAATAATCGTGTACTGGCTCTCAATCTCTTAAATTTTAGTAGGTTTTTTCTCTGTTTTGTGTCTCAAAAGCATTAAAGGCGTGCTTGCTAGTAGCAAGGCCCGAGAGAGTTCTTGATTCCACCAAGGTACCGGTTACCTTTACACGGTTTAGTTTGCCCTACAGATGTAGATGCACAATTTAGGATAATGTTGTTAAAGTCCGTGACGATTTTGTGAATGTCATTTGTTATCTCATAATTTTCCATCTCGTCCTCCAAGTCTTTTTGAAAAAGTTCCCAGTTTGCTGATTTGATTTTCCATTTTTGATATGCATTCAGATTAAGAGGTTGGTTTGTCTCAATTAAGATAAGTAAGGGGAAGTGGTCACTGTCGTGCAATACGTGTCGAGTTTTTGCTGTGAATTTACAATTATAAATTTTTTTATTATTAGTAGTTTTTGCTAGGGGTAATATTGGAGGTACTGAAAGTTACAGGGAATCGCCGAATTTTACGTTAATTTACTGGCCTATTAAGTGCAACGACGTATTTTTCTTTATTCCTCTAAAAGTAAGTACATTATAGGTCAGTAAAAATGTGAAAAAAAAAATATATGGTACCCAAGAGAATTCTTGTAAAAATTCAATTGTCTTCCACAGAAAAACATTTGTACACAGAGGGTTTTTTCACGTCTCTCCTATTTTTAAAAACAGAAGTATTTATTTTATGATAAAATTGTTTAAAAATAAATGACACATGGATCCTAAAGTTCTTGACTTACCTCATTACTGTACCTAATTATAGCATAATATAATATTTAAAATAACTATAGAGAAAGGATAAAAATATTATCATATATCTGAATTAGGCGCCCTCAGCGTGAAGAAGAAAATGCTGTAATATAGGCATTCCAATCGAAGTGGAGAGATTGTACACGATCCACTTTGCTGACGACCAAGTTATTCAAGCTGAAGACGAGAGCGATATAGACTATATGCTTAAAATACTGGATGGGAAGTAAATCAAGTGAGGCCTTACAATAAATATACAAAAAACCGAGTATTTAGTTTCAGTTAAAATGGGAACTATAAAATTAACTGAAATCTCTAAACACTTGGGACTCCAAATAACATTAAAAGCAGAGAGTAACGAAGAAATACATTATAGGATTAGCCAAGCAAGATCAGCCATAAGAAAGCTAAATGGACTATTGAGAACTATTAAAATAAAAAAAGAATTTATAAAACAATATTAATTTGGGTGGGAAAGTATTGGGTGGTACTGCACCGAACTTTGGAAAATAAATCAAAGAAACAATTAAAAAATTAAGGCAATGGAAATGGACTACTGGAGACGATATTTCCGACAAACTAGACTTGATAGGGAGGAACGTAGATATTAGGAGAGTAACGAAAATTTACCTAGACATAATAAATGCTATAGAAGTTAAAAGACTAAACTGGTATGGACACCTGCAGAGAATGCCTGAAAATAGATGGCCAAAAAAAAAAGAAAAATAGACTCTGCACAATAGAAGGTAAGGAGGTAGATCAAGACGGTCATTGAGAGAAGATGTCGAAGATGCAATGACCGCCAGAGATATAAAAACTGAAGATTACTTTGACAGAAAATGCTGGAAATTAAGATGCGAGAAACGGCGCAAAAGAAATTGGCAAAAGTGCTGTTAGGAGCTAAAGAAAAATGTGCATTATTGAAAATATATCTTCATATTGCGATTTGTTTTATGGCCTACGTGTTTATTTCTAATGGATAAAAATAATTATTCGTTATGGATGAAAAAAAGTTAAAATCGGAGTCCTTTAAATGCAGCTTCTTTTACAATTTCTTTTAGAATGTGACTGAGATGTTATTACAACTGAATTCTATTAGTTTTTAGGACCAAATATATTCGTTTCAAGTCTACATTTACTTTTTATTCCATAATTCGTAATTCTATCACCCCTTTGATTTTTAATAAATACGGTTAGGTATAATACGATTATAAATAATAAACTAAATATAATAATCAATTATAATACTCTAGCTATTAAGGACCACTATAGACTAAAGATCAAGTCACCCAGTAATTTTGTTTATTAGTACATTACTGTTAGAATGGGAGTTTATAACTCCCATTAATCTAATTTCCGCCAGATGCAACCAACCTGTAAACATTTCCAGTAAATTATTTCCCTTCCAGTGGGCTACTAATTTAATAGTGGTCTAACTAAGGTATTGAATCGCCGTTTCTCTCTGGCGAAATTTATCGCATTTGACTTGGTGAGCTGTATGAGCTTATTATTCAAATCTAGTTGAATATGAAGATATGTTTGTCTACAACAAAATAATAACAGCAAACTAGGCTTCTTTAAAAATCATTACGGATTTCGGCTTCACTGATGGTATTTAATAAATTAAAATCATTATCAATGCTCTTATCTTTTGAAATAAAGTGGCTCGACTAGTATACTTCCGATATGTCTTTATTATAATCCTGTCGTTATCTGTTCGTCCATTCTTCAGTCTGTGCGTGCGTGTGTGTGCGTGTGTGTGCGTGTGTGTGCGTGTGTGCGCGTGTGTGTGTGCGTGTGTGTGTGTGTGTGTGTGTGTGTGTGTGTGTGTGTGTAAAGGTATAAAATTTGGTAATAAAATACTACTGATGTAAGAAAGAACATTAATAAAATAAATGTCTCACCTTTTTCTTAAAGTCTTAAACAGGGAGTCTTATCAGAACAGCCATCGAGGAAGCACGTTTAATTCTAATTATTTGTTTACAGATAAACAGATTTTTGCAAAGGTTAAAAACGCGTTTTGTGAATGTGTTTTATTTTAATGATAAACATTGGCAAGGTATCTTTATTTTAATTAATATCGACAACCATATAAATAGGCCAGTATTTTCTGGCCCCAATTAATTAATATTTTGGCCTACAAAAATAATAATATCCACATCATGGCGTCTTTATCTACGTCAACTCAACCTAGTTCTGTACCAGACCAACAACCTCCACAACTTAAAAGTTACTATTCCGTAACCAGACAACCAACTACTAGTGTTTTTCCGTGAAGAAATTAGCAATCGTATTTGATGCAATAAACAACACTAAAATTGAAGATTACCTTCACAGTTTAAGCCTAATAATTCGACCAATCAATACTATTTTCTATCCAACAACAGAACATGCATTTACTTAGCAAATAATAAATTAGTCGACGATTTTATTACCAACTACGGAATAATCAACATTAATCAACAACTTTTACAAGCTCGTCGACTAATCATCCCCAGCTAACGACTAGTACTTTCTAACGTATGTCCGTCCATTTCACACTTAATCTTAGAATCTGAACTACAAGCATTTGGTGTCAAACTTTTGTCACCCCTATCGTTTATACAATAAGGACTTCAAGTATATTTAACCCTTAAGGGGACATCCCCTCTAACCAACCATACCTTACTCGATTCTCTTGTTATTGCTCATGAGGAGACATCATATAGAATATACTTATCTTTAGATAACCAGACTTGCTAAATATGCAAAAATACTAAGCACTTAGCAAATGACTGTCCAGCAAAGGTATCCTGTATTAGGCGAGACAACTTTCATACCCCACAATATAGAAGCAGGTCAGAACCCTATTGAAAATAGTTACAATCAGGTGACTAAAGAAGTAATTATTGCCATCCAACAAAAGCACACCCAACTGAACAAACATACTGTGAAACGTGAAACATCATCATTATCATCTTGGTGCTACAGCCCTTAGAGGGCCTCGACCTTCTCAAGCTTTCTAATCCAGTTTGTTCTGTCCCTTGCTTGCATTTTCCAGTTGCCGACTCCGATCTTCTGCGCATCTTGTGTTACCCCATCCATCCACCTCAGCTTTGGTCTACCCCGTCTTCTCATTCCCACGGGTTGCGTTGTTGGAACCTTTTTTATCATATTCGATTCAGGGGCCCGGGCTACATGTCCTACCCACTGCAGGCGGTTTCGCTTAATTAAAGTGGTAATATCTTTACCACCAAACGTATGCTTGTAGATATTCTGCAGTTCAAAGTTATATCTACGCCTCCATATTCCGTTCTCTCAAACCGCTCCGAATATCTTGCGTAGCACCTTTCTTTCAAAAATAGATAGAGTGGATTCATCTGTTTTAGTTAGCATTTATGTCTCTGATCCATATGTGAGAAAGAGGACTATCAGTGTTTTAAACAGCCTTATACGAGTTTTTTGAGACACACGTTTGTTAGCTAAATACTTTGATAGACCATGATAACACCTGTTTGCAATTATTAATCTTCTTTTTATTTTCTCAGATGTGTTATTATTGGGGTTAACCGATGTTCCTAGATATATGAACTCTTTGACTGCTTCAAAGTTTTGGTCCTTGATGATTAAATTTGCGTCAACATTTCCAGCTCTTGTGTTTATGTTAGTCGCCATGAATTTGGTTTTATTTTGATTTATGTGTAACCCCACTCGTTTTGCTGCTGCTACTAGCTCGGTTATAATTTCCGCTGTTCTCGCCCTGGCTTTTGTTATAATGTCTACGTCGTCTGCATATGCTAGAATTTTACCTGATCTATTAAATATTGTTCCCCTGCTATCCAAGGCGGGGAGCTAACTTTTTCTAAGGCGACATTAAAAAGCTGACACGCCAGCGCATCCCCCTGCCTTAATCCCCTATGTATTTCAAATGGGGTTAACGACTCCTTTTAAATTTTTACTGCTGATAGCATCTTCACCATTGTCACTTTTATCAAACATATAAGTTTTTTTGGAATTTCTAACTCATTCATAGCGTTGTAAAGACTTGGTCTTAAGACACTGTCATATGCCGCTTTAAAATCGACAAAAATATGATATATATTTATGTTAAACTCTTGCGCTTTTTCGAGGATCCGTCGTAGTGTAAAGATCTGGTTCATGGTTGAACGTCCACGCCTGAATCCTGCCTGATATTCTTCTAGAAACATTTCGGTATAAGGCTTCAATCTCTCGTGCAAAATGTTTGACAATATCTTGTATGCTGTATTTAGGAGAGTTATTCCCCGATAATTATTGCATTCCAGTTGGTTTCCCTTTTTGTGTTTTTGCAACATGAAATACTAAGTACAGAACTCCTAAATAATCAAATAGAAACAAATTTAGAACTACAAAAACCTACAGTTTCTGAGCGTTCTACACCGTCCCCAACTCCTTCATCAGAACAAATTTTTGGACTACAAAAAAAAAAAAAAAAAGAAAAAAAGAAAGACGAAATTAAACCAAGAAAGAAACCAAAAAGACGCTAGAGGAAATGCTGAAACCAACAGAAGAATTATTTTGCGACCAAAATTTCAATTATCCTCTAAAATATGAACAACCGGTGCAGTTTTCTTCGAAAACTGCACCGGATCTTCGGACCCACTAAGTATTGCAAAAATATATACCAATGAAATTTTTTTCACAGAAAGTCACAGATCTACTAACAAAAATATACTTTAAACTAAATGACAGAAAAATTAAAAGTAGACGCATCCCAATCAGAAATAAAATTCTTCGACAAATTAATCCAAACTTCCAAATCGAGGTAGACAGCGATACCGTTATAGACACATACTAACATAATAATAACATTTAGCAGTTTAATTCAATGGAACCTAAATGGGTATTACACCCATTTAGAAATGTTGCAAATACTAATTTTAAAATACAGACCAATGATTCTATGTTTACAAGAAACTAATTTTGAAAGCAACACTGTACATACTAAAAAACTTGTTTTCTTTAAAAATCGACAACATGCTAAAATAGCCAGCGGAAGAGTAGCGATATTCATAGAACGACATTAATAGTAAGAAATACCATTGGAAGCAAACCTCGAGGCAATTTCAGTCAGAACCAAAGACGTAACTACTTTTTCCGTATGCAAAATATACATTTCCCCAACCAAGAAGTTAACCATAATAGATATAACCAAATATCGGACCTCTGAGATGAAATAACTACTCCACGACTAATTGTCGGAGACTTCAACACATATAACCCTTTATGGGTTATTACGAGTAGCTAGATTTACTATCAAAAAAGCAAAGCGCGAATCTTGGATAACATACGTTTCAATAAATGACAGTTCTACTCGAATGACAACTGTATGGAAAAAAGTAAAAATAATATCTGGTACAAAATCACATAAGTGAATAAATCTGTTAGAGCAAAATAATGTGATATATTAATTTTAATATCAAATATACTCGCATTGTGTTGAAAAAAAAATAAAGCGATGCAAACTAATTACCAAATTTCTTAAAGAACAGAAGAAATGAAGAAAAATATCCAATAGACTATGACAATCAAAATAACAGCGAAATAAAATTTCAAATATCGGTGGATGAATTAGAAACTTTAATGAAAAACTGTAAGAACTCGTGCCCAGGGCCAGATAATACACCCACTATTGTTTTAAAAAAGCTCACCTACCCATCTAAAGAATACTTACCCAGCATGTACAACCTAATTTTCTTAAAAAATGTATTTCCAGAATTCTGGAGAGATTCAATAATAATTCCTATTCCTAAACAAAGTAAATCAAAATCAGATCCCGAAACATTGTATAGGCCCTCTTACTTGTAGTATGGGTAAAATGCTAGAGAAAATAATAAATAACAGACTCATGTGGTATCTGAAATAAAAAAAAATAAATATATCAGAAAAAAGTGGCTTCCGAAAGCGTTGTTCTACTGTAGAAAATCTTGATGTAGAATCAGAAATACATGAGGCTTTCGCGCAGTTAAACAACACTATATTGGAATATTTTTTGACATTAGTAAAGCCTACGATTCAGTATGGAAATATTTAATTTTAAAAATGTTTAGCGAATGGAAAATAAGAGATAATATACTCAAATACATCTTAAACTTATTAAAAAATAGACAATTTTAAGTCAGAGTAGACGATGTTATTCCTCAACAAAAACTCAAGAAAATGGTATATCACAGGGCTCGAACCTTAGCACTACTCTTTTTCTTGTAGCTATGAATTCTATTGCGGCAAAAATTAAACATCCTGCGTGGTTGATGCGTCATGTAAGAAAAAAAAACAAAAACAATAAGGCTCTCAACAGGTTTAGGTTTAATTTTTATAATAAAAGACTCCACTTATTTTGGTCTTTTTCTTTTAAGTTTTATACCATTTCTTTTCTTGAAGAAAATTCTAATAGTCTTAAATATGCTCTGTTTCTTCTTTCTGTTGTAATCTGACATTTTTTGTCAAAACAGGTCGTTCTTGTTCTTCTTTGTATATTCGATTGGTTATTTTGGGTCTACAATAGCATAATCTTTATTTTTTGCTTTGATTTGCTTATATATTTGCTATAAGTTTATTTGGTGATTTCCAGGTGCTTTTGTGTATATTTTTCGAGCGAAGTTAAAATTATACAATTGATTAAAAAAAACTACTATGATAAAGTCATTTTTGAAATCGTTATTTCCCAGGCACCATTTTGTTTTATTTTGTTGGACTATGTTATCATTCCTGTTTTATACCATGCAAGTTAAATGTTTACTTTGTATTCCAGTTTTGCCTTTGACGAAATTTTAAGTTTTTATTGATACTTTCTAATAATTGGTTGGTTTCTAATAATTTTTTTGGACATTTAGCTGTAGATTTCCAGGTGTACAGTTTTCGAGGTGATAATTGGTAAAAGGTGTTCATTATTACACTATCCGTTTCCTGGCAAAACCGTATTCTCTATCATTTCGCGTTCCTAGTGCAAAGTGTCCCACAGTATTGCCAACACATCCTTTGCCTACTTTGGCGTTGAAATGTCCTAGCAGGATATTCACTTCTTGTTTTTTTGACATGTTTTAAGGATTCTTTCAATTGTTCATAGAATATTTCTACTTCATAGGGAAAGTTAATTAGGGTGGTTTCCCGTTGCCTTTCCCAATAATTTTTCTTTCGTGTAAGGTTTACTCCATGGGAATGCAAGAAGATGTATTTGTTTTGGTAGAGATCTTGGGATGGGGACATGACTTCACCAGGCACGGGTTGGGGGATAGCTATGGCTCGCGTGGGTAGGGATTTATCTCATACCGGGATCGTACAAGAGTGTCTACCCGCTACCACAGCCATTTCGCAGCCATTGTTGGTTGTAATTTAAACATAGTGCCTTCTAGTTTTACCAAACTAAATCCAACATCCATTTGTTCTAAATTTAATATCCTGTTTGGGATGCAAGGAGATCACGTGTGATAAATTCTTTAATCAGTATATGTGGGTATTATAGTGGATTTTTAGCTATTGAATCCACCATATTATTACCCAATATGTCTGTATGTCCTTTATTCCATAATATCGTTGTTTTATTTCTGTAGCTTACACTATACTTCATTAAAAATAGCATTAAAAGCATTAAAAAGAGCAAAATTGATTACGAATTTCAGTTTTACCTGAGTTGATAACGAGCTGTGTATATTCTTTTAAATTGTACAGTCCTGTATATTTCATAAGTTACTTTAATCTTTTCGGTAATTTTTCTTTCTTTCACCTTCTTTTTTTATTTAAAAGCCCTGACATTTATATTTAACTTCTACTTTGGTTCAAAATGTTTTTATCATCATTCCATAAATTTGTAATTATAAATCTAATGATGACCACTGCAATAAGCTTTTTATTTTAAATGCAGTCTTGTATCAATTTTCTCACTTACTGTATCAGTTTTTAAAAATTGTTCTTTATGATGAGTAATAAAGAAAATTTTAAAAATTATTTTGTATTATGCATGGATATTTTTAATAAAAAAATATCTGTACCTCATAAGATCCCAAAATAGATTGTAATTCCTTCGAAAGACATTATCGACCTGCTTCATATCAATATGTCACATAGAAGAGTTTGCCATAGTTGCATTGTTTGTTCAATAAGGGTGCGCGAATAATTAGATGACACAAATGTATAACGGATAAATCGAGTGCGGCATAAGTATTGATAATTGCAAAATTTGTTGTGTTTCAATTTAATGAATGAATTATAACTCGCTATAATATTAAAGCGGATTATTAATTATTATTTTACTGACGGAGAGAACGCAAATTGTACTACCTGAATAAATTTTTCTGTTTATTTATTTTTGTTATCAAAAGTTTATATGTAGGTGTTACTTCTATAGTGATATTAGAGTCATTTTTATAAATTGTGTTTTACTGCCAATAAATATTTACGAAAGCTGATACAGTGTGCATGATTTCTAACAATATTTTTGATAATTTTTAACGACACTTTATTATCAGCATCGAATTTGGCTTAATAATCCTCTGTGGATCCTGATCTGCTCTAAGATTTGTCGCCATTATGTTCAGTTTCTAGCAACCTGTTGCCATCTTCTGATTCTAGTATCCCCAAGTCGTAGTCGGTCTAAAATCCCTCTAACCACCTAATTCGCGTTCACCATCTGCTTTTTCTTCCTGTAGGTGTTCCTGTAGTTAGCTTTTTAGTAATCATGTTGTCAGGAATTCGTATTATGAGTCCGACCCATCTAAGTCGTTGTATTTTAATGAGCGTTACGACATCTGGTTTAATAAATAGTGGTATTATTCGAAATTCAATCTTTTGCGACACTGCTTGTAATCGTTTATAGCTCTAAAAGTTTTGCGGAGTATCTTACGCTCGAATTTTCCTAGAAAATCCACAGGGTATTAATTCCTGCAGCTGGCTGGATACCACGTATCACAAAAAAGAGGTTAGATCTTTGTAAATGGGTATATTTAAAAACCCTTAAAAGGGCTACATCAAATTACACAAACGTTTTGGGAATAATAATTTAATCATCAGGTTTAAAAATGCCTAAAATAAGTATAAACCATTAAGTTAAAGCAAACGTGGTTTGAAATTTTAACTACACTTACAAGTTAACATGCCTGAGCCACCAAAATATCAGGGTAAAAACCCTTTAACATACTTGAGCTTACAAAAGATTGTACATAATGTTGTAATTAATATTTGATGTTTAATATTAAATTAAATTTAAATTTAGGTAACATACACTCATGTCTTAGGTGAATTTCAGCGTCAGGAGAGTAAACCTCTTCCAACGGACTACAGCTGGTAACTGATTGACAAGATACCTATGAACGGTGTCGAAAACAAAATGTCAATGTACCATGAAACACTATTAGTTATACATAGTATTACTACGGCCAAAAGATTTAAAAACTTTGATGATATTAAAAAAAATAACAGCAATCCAGGTGTTGGGAGTTAAAAATGTTTCATAATTATTTGATTTTGGATATCAAAGATGTGAAATTACCGATGGTGTTAAAGGTCATGTTTAAGAAAATGACGTGTGCATTAGGTAACCTATGTTACTCTTTGTCGTATGGAGTGTAGTCTAAAAAGTGTAATTTGGAATAGATTAGCATAGATATATGAAATTGTCCTTTTATGTTGATTACATCTAGGACAAGGTAAAATTATAGTATCTATTTGTAGCTAATATAAGACCTCGTATTTAAATGAAATTGTTTAAGACTGCTTGTATGGTGAAAAAGTTAATATAAGTAAGTCTAATAAATTGAAAAAGGGTTAGAAATCTTCCGGCTGGAGAAATTAAAATTATAACTTATGGAATTAAATTTAAAATTGAAAAGGCTGAGCTCCTCAGAGACTTGATAAGAATAAAAATAAAGGAAATGACTGAAGAGCACGGGGGGTTAAAGGAAAGTAAATAAGTTTATCAACAATTAGAGATAATAGAGGTCCTTCATGCTGAAAGCAAAACTACAAATGAAGAGGTACTGGAAATAATGAACACACGACCTCATCTGGTTAATACAATCAAAATTAGAAAGACGTCATATCTAGGACACATAATGCGCCATAAGGAATTTGAGCAGTGAGTTCCCCCGGCTCTGGAACTCACTTTAGCAATGTATGTTACCTGAAGTCATATTTAATTTAATATTGAACATCACAGTTTTTTAACAACAAGATGTATAAACTATACGTAATTTAAAGGGTTTTTACCCATGTATTTTGGTGGCTCATGCATTTTAACCTAGCAATTTTACATGTTTAGTCCGAAAACGTTTGTTTTTTTGATGTAGCCCTTTTAAGGGTTTTTTAAATAAATATACTCACTTACGAATACTAACCTCTTTTTTTTTTCTTCTAAAAAGCAAAAATACAATGCTTAGGACTATGAGAAAAAATAATCCAGAGCTTGCAGCACAAATTGCGAATAAAGAAGTTCGTAGTTCGTCTTTTAACTTCACGCAAGATACCACCGTTTTTAACTATATTCCTAAAAATAATAAAAATGTTATTTTTATAAGTACTTTGCATCATAATAAGGCTATTAGTGACAGAAATGACAAAAAGCCTCAAATTATTTTAGAGTACATTTCCAGTAAGGGAGCAGTGGATACTCTATATCAATTTGTTGGTACGTGTATATGTAAGACATATACACGTACCAACAAATTGATATAGAGTATCCACTGCTCCCTTACTGGAAATGTACTCTAAAATAATTTGAGTCTTTCTCTTAGAGTTTAGTTTGTTATTTTTCGTAAGACTTTCATTTCTGTTGTTTCTAGCAGTCTTTGTGTTTTCACCGTATCTGCTCTTGTTTCCGCTATGGACGTCATTATCGGTCTCATTGTTGATTTTTATATCCTCAGTTTAATATCAGTTTAATATCAATGCATAAAATATTATAAAAATTTCGTCATAGTTGTAAATTTATATTAGATAAAACCAAATGTAGAGCATATAGTGAAATCTGAATATCTTAGGACTTGGATTTGAGGAACTCTTAAGAGCAGCTGAAGATAGACAAACGTTTGCCACCATAACCGCTAACCTCCATTGATGGAGACGGCACTTGAAGAAGAAGAAGAATATCTTAGAATAACTATAACGAACGAGAACATTATTGATAAGGAAAAGCCAGGCCCATCGCTAAGAAAGTGAGAAAGCAATTGGCAAAAGCAAAGGGTACTTTGTACTAAAGTAGCCGTACTCCAAAGCATAAGCATGTCATTTTCTACTCTTTTAGTATGGATCCGACCGTTACTTGATAAAAATTCATTTTATCTAACAATAAAAGATGTATGCGTTTACATGTTATAGTTTGTAACTGAATAAGTTAAGGACGGGAGAATTGTTTGTCTCAAGTTGGCCATTCAGAATTATGTCTTTATTTTTTAATTTGCTAATTTCCATAGATTCTACTTTTCATAGAATTTAAAGGTAGCTTCAGGGCTTTATTATAAATATACTTTTTTAGGAATGAAAATACGTAAATAGAACCTGGAATATGCATGTAACGTAACCTTTGATCTCTGAGATAAACCCAACTCCTGAACAATGGCGCCGATATATGTAGTTAAAATTTTGTACACCTATTTTAACCGTTTTTTCCTTATTATTCATATATGAGTTGTGACCGATATTACAAACTCATTTATTTTTCACAAAGAGACTCTACATATATTAACTACATTTATTACTATACAAATCTGATCGAAATATTGTCTAAAAGTAACAGTATGTAAAATTAAAATTTTTAATGAAAAGTAAAAGATTAGCCATATTTTATAGGGTTTAAAGATCGGCCAAATCGGCCTTTTTAATGCCAACTATCCTAATTATGTCTATAAATATTAGAGAAGGGAATATCCAGAGATAAAGATAGGTACTTTACTTTACTTAACTTTATCAGACATATGCGGTTAACACAAATGTGACGTATTTCTAGTGCAGGAAACACATTGAGGGCCAAACATAGGCAAACAAGAAAAGAAAAACTTAAAATGAGAGGGGACAAAACCAGTCAGCTAAGGGAATCTTTCAACGGTGTTGAGCTTGGATCTGCTATCTACGTATATAATGAACAATATTACGGCTCCTGACTAAAGATCTGAGCACAAAACTAATTCTAAAATTTGGATCAAAAATACAACAATGGCTTGTATTGTCCGGGTATGCCTACACAACAGAAGATTTTTCGTATCATTCAATGGTAAAAATAACAGATGGAAAAACGCAGAAGAACGGTCTCCTTTGGGGTAGCGTAATGGTACCTACACTGTATAATATTTACACAACCCATACCAGTAAATACTAGGACTTTTATTATGTAGACGATACATCTATATTGTTGCACAACCAAAAACTTTTGTTGCTGAAGTATAGAAAAATCTAAATCATACTTTAAACACAATAAAAATAGACTATGAATCAATTTTAAGCCAAACCTCAGAAAAAGTCAGATGTCCTGCTTTAATGTCCCTAACAGAGATGCTTTTAAAAATCTAAACATCCAATAGTGTCATGAAATTTTTAAACTCTGGACTTGCTATAAATACCTTGAAGATAGTTTGTATCACACTTTGTCATTCATAGAACATTGTTTAAAACTAAAAGGCAAACTGAGGACCAGAAAAATAATCTCTGCAAACTTGTCAGCTAAAAAATGAGAAGCATCCTTTCATCCTTAAAACGTAGACGCTTGCACTCTATGCTTCTGCTACCGAATATACCTTGCAAGTATGGATGACACCAACACATATTTAACACGTAGATTTAGCTATAAATTAGACAGCCAAATTCAGCGAATATTAAGACACACACACACATCCATACATAAGCTCTACAATATCGTAGCTATCAATTCACCTAATATCCGAAGATAAGTAGCTAGACTGCTAGAGAATAAAAGATACAAAGTCTAGAATCGCAACATCCACTCAACGAATACCAGCTCAATTTATGACTAAAATCGAGAAAAATCTGACCAAAGATTATTGCAAATTTGACACTTACTCCACGTTTATTGATTACATATTACCCCTAAATAGCAAATAAAACATTTAGAAGTATGTAATATTGGTGAACTGGTACATTCTTCTTATATAAATTAAGCATTCTTCCCTCGTTTCTGCAATACTACCAATTTTTACATAAAAATATCTATTTTTGCACTTAAATATTTATTTTAAGATAACCTATCCCGAATTATATGTAGTACACAGATAAAACCAGAAATAAAATATATATATATCAAAAATATACAGGGTGGTCCTTAAGTAATTGTACAAAAAGAAACCGTAGATTCTACACTTTAAAATATTAGGATTTAAGTCAAGTTGCTTTAATAAAATGTTAATATTAAGAAAGATACAGGGTGTTAAAGTGGAAATTTAAAATTTTATTTTTTGCTATAACTTTTATGTTTGTCAACATTTATGTATAAAAATTTACAACTGGGTAGTATTAAATATCAGAAATTTAAATTTGATGTATACTTTGATGTATCTGATAGAGGGCGCCACATATGCCACATACGTGGCATATATTTGCACTTAACTTTTTTGCTCCTCAAGTTATGGGTATTTTTATTAAAAAATATTAAAGATACATTATTTTAACAAAAAAAAGGTATACTTCTTAATATCCTCAAAACTCAACAGTTTTCGAGATAATCGCATTTTAGAAATCAACTACATAATTCTGATTTATCGCAATTACTCCAGGCAACGAAAGAAAATTAAAGAAAAACATCAATACTTCTGAATTTTGGTATAAAATACCTTTAATAAAGTTAATAGTTAACGAATTATTAAATAAAATAAATATATCAGCAGGATAAAATAACAGGATTTGATAAATAACAGAATAATTGGATTTTACATAAAACATTTTACGTTTTGTATTAAATTAAAGGCATAATCAAAACATTTTATTTACAAACAAAATTAAGAAATAGTTAAACTAAATAACGTTGAACTTTTTGTCAAAGTAAGTGTTCAATATGTCCACCATTTTCTTTAATTCATTTGTCAATACATTCCATAAAATATCGTCGCATATTAAATAGCATCATTGGTTCTAAAGAAACTGCTGCAGTATTTATTATAAGTGTTATATGTATAATAATAAGTAATTTTTTTAAATTTTTATGAATTAAATAATTATATTAATATCTCACCACAAGAATATGACTACCACGAACAATCCAACGTTCAGGAAAGTTGTTTTTAAACACTGTCTCACTCCAGTTTCTCTGTAACGTAATGGTGTACCATCTTGTAGAAACCACATATTTTGCCTTAAGTTTGATGACAATTCTTTGAATAAATCAATAAAATAATTTTATAAAAAATGTAAATAAATCTCGACATCAAATTGCAAAGTAATTCGCATATCCGTAAAAAATAATTACCAATGATTCCAAACCATAGGACATGCATTTTAAATATGAATTTTGAATGATATTTTATAGATATGCGAATTACCTTGCAATTTGGATGGTTAGATTTATTTAGATTTTTATAAAATGATTTTATTAATTTATTGGAAGAATTGTCATCAAACATAGGCTAAATATTTGGTTTATGCAAGATGGTACACCAATACATTACAGAGAAGGGGGAGTGAGAGTATTTAAAAAAAACTTTCCTGAACGTTGGATTGTTCGTGATAGTCATATTCCTTGATTATTTGGTAAGATATTAATATAATTATTTAATTCATAAAAATCCCAAAAGAATACCTATTGTTATACTTATAATAAGTACTGCAGCTGTTTCTTTAGAACCAATGATGCTATTTAATATGAGACAATATTTTATAGACTGTATTAACAAATGAATTAAAGAAAATGGTGGACATATCGAACACTTACCTACTTTGACAAAAAGTTTAATGTTATTTAGTTTAACAATTTCCTAATTTGGTTTGTAAATAAAATGTTTTGATTATGACTTTAATTTAATACAAAACGTAAAATGTTTGATGTAAAATCCAATTATTCTGTTATTTTATCGAATTCTATTATTAATTATCCTGCTGATATATTTATTTTATTTAATATTTCGTTAACTTTTAACTTTATTAGAGGAATTTTATAACAAAATTTAGAAGTATTGATGTTTTTATCCATTTTTCTTTCATTGCCTGGAGTAATTGCGTTAAATCAGAATTATGCAGTTGATTTGTAAAATGCGATTATCTCGAAAACTGTTGAGTTTTGAAGTTATTAACAAGTATACCTTTTCTTTGTTAAAATAATATATCTTTAATATTTTTTATCAAAAATACCGCTAACTTGAAGAACAAAAAAGTTAAGTGCAAATGTATGCCACGTATGTGGTATATGTGGCGCCCTCTATTGGCTATATCAAAGTATGCATCAAATTATAATTTCTGATATTTAGTAGTAGCCAGTTGTAAATTTTTATACATAAATGTTTACAAACATGAAAGTTATAGCGAAAAATAAAATTTTAAATTTCCACTTTAACACCCTGTATCTTTTTTAATATCAACATTTTATTAAAGCAAGTTGACTTTAATCGTAATATTTTAAAGCGTAGAATCTGCGGCTTCTTTTTGTACAATTACTTAAGGACCACCCTGTATATATCAAGAACGCTGGCCTAAGTGCATAGTTGCCAAACTATCAGAGCTTACTTAAACCGATATTCTTATGGTTCCAATATACAGTGAAAAAGATCTGAACGACCCCTATAATATATACACGTGAACTAAGCGAAATACATTTATGATACAGGGGTACTTATGAGCTCCAAAATTTTATTAAGAATTATGAAACTATACATCTTAACGAATCGACAGAGCCAATATTATGGAATGGTCATGTGAGCTCCGTATATCGGTGTCCACTTGACCACGGAGCTCACTTGAACCTGAATTTTAACATGGGCGGAGTTCACTTTATGCCGTATATATATATATATTTATATATATTATATATATATATATATATATATATATATATATATATATATATATATCTATTATATTATATATATATATATATATATTAATATATATATATATATATATATATATATATATTTCATTACCAAGTTGGACGTGTTTTTTCATATGCGAATATTTCTTAATGTATTTTGTTAACATGAATATGTCTTTATACGTTTTATTTAAGAATACGATTAATAAGAACTTTTAGTTAATCCATTGTTTTACGATATCTTGTATACAGCTTCTTTATTATTTTATTTCTGGTTTTATCTGTGTACTACATATAATTCTGGATAGGTTATCTTAAAATAAATATTTAAGTGCAAAAATAGATATTTTTATGTAAAAATTGGTAGTAGTGCACAAACGAGGGAAGAATGCTTAATTTATATAAGAAGAATGTACCAGTTCACCAATATTACATACTTCTAAATGTTTTATTCTGCTATTTAGGGGTAATATGTAATCAATAAACGTGGAGTTAGTGTCAAATTTGCAATAATCTTTGGTCAGATTTTTCTCGATTTTAGTCATAAATTGAGCTGGTATTCGTTGAGTGGATGTTGCGATTCTAGACTTTGTATCTTTTATTCTCTAGCAGTCTAGCTACTTATCTTCGGATATTAGGTGAATTGATAGCTACGATATTGTAGAGCTTAAGTATGGATGTGTGTGTGTGTCTTAATATTCGCTGAATTTGGCTGTCTAATTTATAGCTAAATCTACGTGTTAAATATGTGTTGGTGTCATCCATACTTGCAAGGTATATTCGGTAGCAGAAACATAGAGTGCAAGCGTCTACGTTTTAAGGATGAAAGGATGCTTCTCATTTTTAGCTGACAAGTTTGCAGAGATTATTTTTCTGGTCCTCAGTTTGCCTTTTAGTTTTAAACAATGTTCTATGAATGACAAAGTGTGATACAAACTATCTTCAAGGTATTTATAGCAAGTCCAGAGTTTAAAAATTTTATGACACTATTGGATGTTTAGAATTTTAAAAGCATCTCTGTTAGGGACATTAAAGCAGGACATCTGACTTTTTCTGAGGTTTGGCTTAAAATTGATTCATAGTCTATTTTTATTGTGTTTAAAGTATGATTTAGATTTTTCTATACTTCAGCAACAAAAGTTTTTGGTTGTGCAACAATATAGATGTATCGTCTACATAATAAAAGTCCTAGTATTTACTGGTATGGGTTGTGTAAATATTATACAGTGTAGGTACCATTACGCTACCCCAAAGGAGACCGTTCTTCTGCGTTTTTCCATCTGTTATTTTTACCATTGAATGATACGAAAAATCTTCTGTTGTGTAGGCATACCCGGACAATACAAGCCATTGTTGTATTTTTGATCCAAATTTTAGAATTAGTTTTGTGCTCAGATCTTTAGTCAGGAGCCGTAATATTGTTCATTATATACGTAGATAGCAGATCCAAGCTCAACACCGTTGAAAGATTCCCTTAGCTGACTGGTTTTGTCCCCTCTCATTTTAAGTTTTTCTTTTCTTGTTTGCCTATGTTTGGCCCTCAATGTGTTTCCTGCACTAGAAATACGTCACATTTGTGTTAACCGCATATGTCTGATAAAGTTAAGTAAAGTAAAGTACCTATCTTTATCTCTGGATATTCCCTTCTCTAATATTTATAGACATAATTAGGATAGTTGGCATTAAAAAGGCCGATTTGGCCGATCTTTAAACCCTATAAAATATGGCTAATCTTTTACTTTTCATTAAAAATTTTAATTTTACATACTGTTACTTTTAGACAATATTTCGATCAGATTTGTATAGTAATAAATGTAGTTAATATATGTAGAGTCTCTTTGTGAAAAATAAATGAGTTTGTAATATCGGTCACAACTCATATATGGATAATAAGGAAATAAACGGTTAAAATAGGTGTACAAAATTTTAACTACATATATCGGCGCCATTGTTCAGGAGTTGGGTTTATCTCAGAGATCAAAGGTTACGTTACATGCATATTCCAGGTTCTATTTACGTATTTTCATTCCTAAAAAAGTATATTTATAATAAAGCCCTGAAGCTACCTTTAAATTCTATGAAAAGTAGAATCTATGGAAATTAGCAAATTAAAAAATAAAGACATAATTCTGAATGGCCAACTTGAGACAAACAATTCTCCCGTCCTTAACTTATTCAGTTACAAACTATAACGTGTAAACGCATACATCTTTTATTGTTAGATAAAATGAATTTTTATCAAGTAACGGTCGGATCCATCACTTACTAAAAGAGTAGAAAATGACATGCTTATGCTTTAGAGTACGGCTACTTTAGTACAAAGTACCCTTTGCTTTTGCCAATTGCTTTCTCACTTTCTTAGCGATGGGCCTGGCTTTTCCTTATCAATAATGTTCTCGTTCGTTATAGTTATTCTAAGATATTCTTCTTCTTCTTCAAGTGCCGTCTCCATCAATGGAGGTTAGCGGTTATGGTGGCAAACGTTTGTCTATCTTCAGCTGCTCTTAAGAGTTCCTCAAATCCAAGTCCTAAGATATTCAGATTTCACTATATGCTCTACATTTGGTTTTATCTAATATAAATTTACAACTATGACGAAATTTTTATAATATTTTATGCATTGATATTAAACTGATATTAAACTGAGGATATAAAAATCAACAATAAGACCGATAATGACGTACATAGCGGAAACAAGAGCAGATACGGTGAAAACACAAAGACTGCTAGAAACAACAGAAATGAAAGTCTTACGAAAAATAACAAACTAAACTCTAAGAGAAAGACTAAGAAGTGAAGAAATACGAGCGAGATGTGGTTTAGAGGAAATAAACGCGTGGACCAAAAGAAAAAAGCGGAATGGAATCAACACTTCGAAAGAATGACAGAAAATAGAATAGTACGAATAGCAAGAGACAAATCGCCAAATGGAAGGAGATCATTGGGACGACCGAGGAAAAGATGGTCAGACAACGTCAATTGAGGCTCAAAACCGAAGTAAAACAGGCATTAAGCCTATTTATAAAGAAGGAAGAAGAAGAAGAAGATATTAAACTGGAGTAGAGCACTTGGTAGATAATATTTATTTGTTTTGAGTATACTTATTTTACAACATAGTACATAAAATAATAAATATTTGTGTGCTCAGTTTTTTGCTCTGAATTGAAGATTTTATCTCAAAATAGGACTGTACTTTATACAAATATTATTATTTTCTGAGATACCGGTATAAATATAAATTTTCAATTTCGCAATGATTTTTTAAAATTATTTTCTTGTGACGTTATGTCAGTGTTTAAGAATAATGCTGGGAATAAGGTTAAATAGGTTTTTATATTTATTTGACGTTTAAATATTTAAATCTGAGTTCATTTTTCGAAAAACTATAAACTTGTGACAACAAATTGCTATATAACATTACGAGGCAATATTCTTATGCTGTGACAAAATTATCATATTTGCTTTACATTGCCGTTTTTCCTGCCGTATCATATTTTAGCATAGTCTTCTGATTCATTTTATAGACAAGCGGTAATGGATATCCACAATTTGTCTAATAATATTAAGTTTTAAAAACAGCTGTGCTTTTATGCTCATTCGTTTACCTTTTGTAAAGCCACCTGAGTTATGAATAACTACTTTTTTGTATTTTTAGAAGACATACTTCTATCGGGCATATTTTAATGTGTGAATATTAGGGATTTATATAATCTTTATGTATATACAGGGTGTTTCAAAAAAAGGTAACCCCGTCTCTAGGGTAGGTAAAAAACTGAAAAATAATTGGGGTTGGCTTAGTAAAAAATTTTTGTAACGCCATCCGTTTTCAAGATACAGGGCGTTGAAGAAAAAAAAAATTACGCATTTCTTACGATTTTGCCGAAACTACTGGCAACATTGTAATGAAATTTTATACGAATATGTTTTGGAAGCTGATACATCTCATGAATTTGTTTTTATATCTGATTCTCATAGAGGGCGCTAGTTACACGGATCATACTAAGTATTAGTCATTATAACTTTTTTAAGAGTATAATTATTAATCAAAATTTCAAGTAAACTTAAACATCATTCAATTTTACACGAAAAAGGTACTCTTGGTAAAACCCGATACTGTGTACCGTTTTCGGAATATTTTGATTTAAAAATTATGAAGTAATAATTGATGCTGGTAGTAATCATAAAGTTCTAATAGAAATACCTCTATTTTCTCCAAGTGTGCCATAGAAATTTGACATTTATTGATTATTATGACGATAAATCAACAATAATTGGAGTTTTGCAACCTTGTTATTTGTAAAATCAAATCAAAATGTATCCAAATGTTGAATACACTGACATGTTATTAACCTTAGGCGAATGTTCTAGTGCAGTTGTGACACGTTAAGCAGAAAAGTTACCAAGTAAAAAAACATTTAGAGCCGTTGAACGATGTTGTCGAGAAACTGGGAATGTGAGACCAAATAAAATAAATTTTGGTAGACCAAGATCAACAAGAACAATTAATAAAGAAAATAATATTTTAAATTTACTTGACCAAGATCCAACAGTTAGCGAAAGGAATATAGCAAGACAAACAAATACTTCTTCTTCAAGTACTTATCGGATACTGAAAGAACAGTAATTACATCCTTATCATTACAGACAAGTCCAAGAGCTCTTGCCAGATGATCTACCGGTTAAAGTGGATTTTTGTGAAACATTGCAACAAAGGACAGTCCACAATCCAAAATTTTTTAAAATGCATTCTTTTTACGGGCGAGGCCACTTTTACGCTACAAGGTATGTTTAACTCGGACTACGCAGTTTGTAAAGATCTTACTGTACTAAATTCTTTCAACACTGGTAGTGATCATCGATTAGTTAGGACGCGAATAGAAATAAATACGAAATTAGATAGAAGAAAATTATTAACACAGGATAAATTGCCAAACATAGAAGCACTCGAAATGAATCAAGAGGAATATCAAAGTGAACTAAAAAAGAAACTAGGACCTCTACCAGTATTCAACACGAAAGATATAAATGAAATAACACAAAAATTAACGAACGACATAACATCAACTGCAAAAAAGATCTGTGATAAAAATAAAAATCCCAGAAAAACGAAACTGAAACAAACAACACTTAATTTAATGGAAGAAAGAAGAAGAACATCGAAAGAATTACCAGAGTATAAAGCTATCAACAATAAAGTTAAAAAGAGCATAAGGTCAGACTTGCGGGCTTATAAAACAAAACAAATATTGCAAACCATCGAAGACAATAGAAACATGAGAGTATTGAAATCAAATTTAACTAAAGGAAAATCAAATATAACTAAAATCAAAAATCAACAGGGGAATACGGTGACCGAAAAAACTCAAATAATCAAGGAAATACAAACGTTCTATAAGAATCTTTATACATCTACTATACAGAACCCCGAAACAGACCACAGAACAATTCTAAACGTCGGCTCGGAAAACCTCCCTAAAATAACCTCTTCGGAAATTAGACATGCCTTACAGCAAATGAAAAACAAAAAAGCTCCGGCGAGGATCGTATAACGTCTGAAATGTTAAAAATGGGCGGCAACATCGTTGTAGAAGTTGTGGAAGTCTTACTGAATAAGTGTCTAACAGAAAAAAGAATACCCAGCCTATGGGAAAACGCCGAAATAATACTTTTACACAAGAAAGGAGACACTACTAATATTGAAAACTACAGACCTATAAGTTTGTTGTCACACTTATACAAATTGTTAACAAGAATAATAACCAACCGCATAACACAAAAACTTGATTTATATCAACCGGTTGAACAGGCGGGATTTAGAAAAGGGTTTGGCGCTAATGATCACTTACAAACTATCAGAACACTGGTAGAAAAAACCACAGAATATAATGTACCTTTACATATGGCATTTATCGACTTTCACAAGGCTTTCGATAGTATTGAGACTTGGTCCTTTTTGTCAGCCCTGAAGGATGCTCGAATAGACTCACGGTACACTACACTCATTAAAAACATTTATGAACAGGCCACATTCCACATCAAAATCAATGAAGACGAAAAAACTGAAAAAATGCGCCTTGATAAAGGTATTAGACAAGGTGATACTATTTCACCAAAGCTTTTTACCTTAGCATTGGAAAATGTATTCAAACAGCTTGACTGGGAGGAAAAAGGTCTAAACATTGATGGTGTACGTTTGAGTCATTTGAGGTTTGCGGATGACATAGTATTATTTAGTACAGATATCAAGGAACTGGAGCAAATGTTGAAGGAATTAAACCAGCAGTCAAATAAAATAGGTCTCAAAATGAACCTTCAGAAAACAAAAATAATGAGTAATTTACAAACTAATCTTGTTATTGACAACGTCAGTCTTGAAAATGTAGGCCACTATATATATCTTGGACATACCATTAAAATCGGCAAAGAAAATCAAATAGCCGAAATAAAAAGACGCATACAACTGTCTTGGGGAGCTTTCGGCAAATTAAGCTTTATTTTGAAGAATAAAGATATACCAATGTGTCTAAAACGTAGAGTTTATGACAAATGTATCTTGCCTGTAACTACATATGGACTGGAGACCATGGCCTTCACAAAGAAAACCTTAGAGCAGCTCAGTACAACCCAAAGAGCAATGGAGAGGGCCATGCTAGGGATTAGTTTGAGAGACAGGATTCGAAATAACGTCATTCGTGAAAGAACAAAAATTACTGATGTCTCAGAACGTATTGCAAGGCTCAAGTGGCAATGGGTCGGACACGTTGCCCGAGATAATCCCGAAAAATGGACACAAAGATTAACAAACTGGAGACCAAGAGAGAACAGGCGAGGAGTAGGCAGACCGCAGAAGAGGTGGACAGACGATATCAAACAAGTCGCGGGCAAGCAGTGGATGAGAATTGTCAAAAGTAGAAATCGATGGAAGCAAATGGAAGAGGCCTATGTCCAGCAGTGGACGAACACAGGCTGAAGAAGAAGAAGAAGAAGACGCAGTTTGTTCGTATATTAAGGAAAAAGTCTATGCTACAGAGGTAAATTCACGCCAAGAATTGGAAGAAAGAATTCAACGTCAATTTAATGACATCATAGATGATCCTTTACCGTTTAGAAGGTTAATGGAATCTTTAGAAAAAAGAATAGACTTGTATATTCGCGAAAACGGAGGGCATTTTGAACACTTACTGTAATTGAATTTTATTTTATGTTCTTCTTCATTAATTTAATTTTCTTCTCGTGAATTTTGTTTAATTACTAACTATTTTATACCAGCATCAATTATTACTTCATAATTTTCAAATCAAAATATTTCGAAAACTGTACACAGTATCGAGTTTTACCAAGAGTACCTTTTTCGTGTAAAATTGAATGATGTTTAAGTTTACTTGAAATTTTGATTAATAATTATACTCTTAAAAAAGTTATATTGAATAATACTTAGTACGATCCGTGTAACTAGCGCCCTCTATGAGAATAAGATATAAAAACAAATTCATGGGATGTATCAGCTTCCAAAACATATTCGTATAAAATTTCATTACAATGTTGCCAGTAGTTTCGGCAAAATCGTAAAAAATACGTAAATTTTTTTTACTTTAACGCCCTGTATCTTGAAAACGGATGGCGTTACAAACATTTTTTACTAAGCAAACCCCAATTATTTTTCAGTGTTTTACCTACCCTAGAGACGGGGTTACCTTTTTTTGAAACACCCTGTATAATTTGTTTATCGATTTTACATTTTAGACAAAAATTTCATAATTATAGTTCTCTTCCGTTTATTTTCTATAGTAATACATATACAAACCCAATTCGAAATGGAGAAAAACCAGCGAGTTCTAGATTGAACATAGACATTCGTCTCTCTTTCTCCCTATATGTTATATAAAGGTCATCGTCATCATATAGTCAGAACGCAACAAGGTTCTATTACCTTTTCTTCTTTTTGTCTCCTCATTACTATTGAAAACTCAGCCACGTAAATGACGTTGTAAAAATTTATTTCCCTATTTCTGAAGTGCCTTTCCTGGGATAACTTTTTTAAGTCTAGTTCATTTGATTACTTGTAATTGATTTGATAATCCCTAACAAATAAGTTGTTGATTGTAGGTAGGATAGCATGTGATTGAACAGGGATGAGTTGATAAGATGTAGGTAGTCTCATTATTCCTAAATCTGACCATATTTATGTTAAAGATGTTTCAGAATGTCGTGGACCTCGTAAATACGCATGCCCGAAAAAATAAATGGATCCTAAAAACATGCACCATTTTAATTTCATAAGAAATTGGGCGACAGGGTAGGATTTGCACGTGCTAATATGTCGAGTATTTCCATAAACATGACATATTATGTTTCTCTAATCTTAAACATTCCAGTTAGTCATCGCATTTTTATTTTAGCTATAAAAATTTACGACTTCCCATCTTCACAGCCGATAAGAATTGCTGTGTAAACATGTAAAATATTTACATTGCACTAATTTGGCTTGTAAATAAACCTTTTACGAATTGAAAAAAATCTAGAGAACAAATAAATAAATAACAAATAAATGTATGATAGAAAAATAATAGGATTTTGGATTTAAATTCAGCAAAATATGTTTATATACGAGACGAAAACAACAAATTTCCTTGGGAAAAGTATTCGCATGAGATTTTTTGCCGCATGAAATTTTTTGCATAATCACTTTCATAAAAACTGCAGAATAATGTTCAAGATGTCGCCCATTAAGTGGTCCTAATTTATTGAATAGTTTTGTATAAATTCATTTTTACATTGGAATAAGGGCCTCAAACAACTAAAAACAATGTTTTAAAATCAAATAAGCCCAAACTAAAGTATCAGGAACTGATAAAACAAGGTTTGGTGAATTCAAAAATAATTGTGTTTTAGAGCCTCAAAAATCATGATTTTTCGTTTTTGTTTTCAGTTTTAAATTGTTTAAGTTGAAATCGATCAACTTTAGAGAAAAATTACAATTAACCTTTTTTATTGAGAATGATCCAAAATCTGTGTAATTAAATTGTCTGCGTATTTAAATTAAATGTACACTACCTTCAATAATGAAGGCTATATCTCTCTTCTTCTTTCTTCAGCGCGCTGGACTGAAAACTGGAATTTCGTTCTTGCACTTGGATGGAGGGTGATAAACTATTTACTTTTATGGGGTTATATGACACTCTCTAGATGGTACTGATATTATATACTCAATTTGACTGTGCAACCGGAATAGTCTCTAAGTATTTAAGAATATTAATGCGGCATCTACATAGAGACGGAGTGTTAGGTTACGCACGATAAGACACACACATACACGTTAATTAAAACTAAATAAGAAATGAAATAATTAATAAAATGTTAAAAGAACTAAAAAATATACATGGAGGGACGGAATACCGAGCTTGCCACCTTGATAAGTTTGTATTCATAGGTCATTGTTGTAGCCGTCGTCGTCGTCGCTATCAGAGAGTTCTGTTTCAGATGATTCGCTATCATCATCTAAATTTATAATGATCTCATGCGCTTCATCCAGAATGTATTCTCGGCTGAAGTACTCTTCTTCTACTTTATCAACATGCCTGCAAGTATTTGCCCATATTTCTGGCGTGATTTCATTTAGCCTAATTTTTGCTAGTTCTAAAACATCTGCTAATTTAAAAGTCGTGTTTCTTGCTGCAACTTCATTTTTTAAAATGGCCCATATCTTTTAATTGGGTTAAGTTCCGGATGATATGGTGGTAAACGTAAAACCGAGTGGCCGTGCTGTGCTAATAATTGGTCTACAGCATATACTGGGTTTTTAGGTTTAGCAATGAGTATCTTACTGTAGAGCTTGTTTTGTTTCGCTTTCATCGAAAAATATATTTCTTTTTGTCAACCATTTTTTTATGATTTTTTTTTTCGAAGCCGATGTATAAGATTTTTCAAGAGTCACATTATGATATGAGGCGTTGTCTATTACTAAAACTGACTTGGAAGGTAAATTGGGAAGAAGTTTGTCTTTCAACCACTTCATATAATTCTGGTGATTCATGTCATCATGATAATCACCAGTTTTTTGTCCGGATTTGAAAATAAAAGCGGCATTTTCGACAAATCCATTTTTACCACCACAATGTAAGATGATCAGTCGTTGCCCTTTAGATACCGGAGATGTTATGTACTTGTTTCGTCCATCATCCCAACCTTTTGGAACTGTGTGGGAACTATGTATATAAGTTTCGTCACTATATACAATATTTCTATCTAAAAAAATTGTGAATTACTTTAAAATTAGTTATAATGTAAATAAATAAATATCTTACTTTCAGATTTGTATTTTTTCAGTTTTCTTAGAAATTCTGTTTATTTGGCTCTTATGTCAGTTTTTTCAATTAAAATTTTTCTATTGTCTTCCACTTTTCTCCACCTAAATCCTAATTTTTTCACAATTTTTCTGAAAGAAGATAGTTTACCAGTTACAATTCCTTCGTTTCTAACAGATTCGTAAACAGTTTTCATGGTAGGTCTTCTTTTGTAGATGGTAGCAAACGTGTAAATGGTATTTCTTATGACGTGTTCCTCAAATGGATTGACTGATGACTTGGGGCTGGGCTTGCAAATACTTGTTCTGGGTGATACAAATTGTGAAGTTGCTGGTTTGTTTTTACCTTCCTTAGTTTTACCTTCCTTTTTACCGTACTTTCTGAGGTACCAGTTGCTTGAGCCACTCGCACTATTAGGGGTAAAGGAGTTGTGCAATATCCCAAATCTTTTTCCCGTTTCATAAATGAATAAACGTTAAAAATAATTTGCCTCCCTTGTCCATGGACCACTTTTCTATTGTTACTTTCCCTGTAAAACCGGTAGGTTTTAGATAATAGATAAAATGTTAAATATTGATTAAGTTTAAGAAAAACATTAAAAAAAAATGAATTGAAAAGAAAAGTACTTTAAAAGTTTGTAAAGCATTTAATTTCTAGCTAAGATCCTTTGGCTTTATACATTCTAGAAACTAAATGCTTTACACACTTTTAAAACACTTTTCATTTTAATTTATTAATTTATGACAAGCTTTTACAAAACATATCAATCTTTTGCAAAAAATATTAAAATAAACAATAAAGTTATCAGATTTTACACACTTTTAAAAGTGATTTTTTTTTTAATTCATTAATTCATCATAAGTGTACAAAACATATAGATAAATTATTTTAAAATAAACATAATTTAACTTACATTTTTAGGATCTCACTGTAAAATGTTAAAAACGACTTGAAACGCACTGAACATAAATAGTATCTCACTATAAAATATTAAAAACGATTGATCACAAAAATACAAAAATATTAAAGCTATTTCACTAACGCAAAAAACTAGTTCGTCTCTGTCTCGCTAAGATAACGCACCGAAGAGAATTCAATGTTTTTAGCAATGCCTGATTTCGTTGTTTCATCCGTAGATCGACGTCACTAAATAATGACGTCAGGTCCACGACATTCTGAATTATCTTTACTTCCCTCCTTCATTCGTGGACGTCCTAAGGGCATTTTTTTTCTCGATCCTCCCAATTTAGCTTGACCATGCAGTTATTAGAGAGCCTTTGGATATAGCCAGCGCAACTTTGGCGTTGAGATTTAGTTTCTTGTACGACGTTGCTACCTTTGTATATGTGTTTGACCTTGGCATTAGTTCCGTTTGGTATTGGTTAGTACTCGGACCTATATAGGTTGGAAAATACTTCTGATGACATTTCTAGCAATCCTGATCAAATTACTACTTGAGTTTTACTTACATTGTTTTGACAGTGTTCTCGTCACATATCCACACAGTAGCACTGATTTAATTATCTTCTTATATATCCTTTTATAGATTTATAGATTTTATAGATTCCTATTAGACTTCTGGATTTAAAAGTGTTATAAGGGTTATAATATATACATCAGTTAGCTACCTAAATATTCATTTTTATTTCTTATGTGAGGACGTTATCTACGATATACTAAATACTGCAATGTTTTAAAATGATATGGGTTTATTGTAACATTATGCTCTACTCTATATCATCTTTTTTTGCATGTTAAAGGACATTTATTTAGTTTTTTTACTGATTATCAGCAAATTTTTTTGGTGCTAATAGCATTATTTTATAGTATTCCAATATTTATTCTATGGATTAAATTTGGATAGCAAATAGATATTCTTCACTTTCTCGGAGAAATAATATTGCTACTTATTTCAAACCTATTTTAATACATGGATACGAGTAATAGCAAATGACTAAAGCAAGTGAGGAAGAACTCCGAATATTTTAAAAGAAAATAATAAGAGACAACGATTTGAACCTTCGTCGAAGCTAGATTTATTTAATTACCAGTCTAATCGCACCTAGTTTTTGTGCTTTTATTTATATCCAGTTAATATTAAAAGTGTAATAAATTGTTGTGATACCGTAAATAACAATGGAGAATAACAATGGAGAAAATCGGTAAGGATATTCATAGTTCATATTATTTATATCACCTGATGTCATTAAACAACGAAAATGGATGATGTTAATAGTCCAGTGGCGTCGAGGCCCCAAACGTTATTGACATTATATAAAACTTCTTCATATTCTGTAGCGTTAATCAATTCAATTCCAATATTTCAATATCTACTTGCACTGTGAAAAATTATAAAACCAAGATATATACATTTTTTCATCACGAATTTCAAATCACCGTATTTGTATTTACCTAGCTAGTGAAGAATTAGAAAAAACTGTCATGAAGGCTGACAACGAAAGAATAACTATCAATCATCAAATAATTTATGCTCGACGCTTAATTACACCAAATGAAAGATTACTGATCTCTAATGTTTGTCCTAGTATTTATCACACTTTCATAGAATATGAACTTAAAAAATTAGGCCTCAATTTATTACCTCCAATTATTTTTTTACGAAGAGGTACAACAAACCCAGTATATAGATATATATTAAGCTTTCCAAGACATACATTTATCTTTCCTTTGAAAGCTACATTAATTCCTCCCTCAATTGTCAGAAACCGCGATTAAACATCTAATCGTATTTTCTTATCTTTAGAAAACAGATGTGTTACTATTGTAAAAAATCTGACCATTTTGTAGCAAATAAGTCATTCTGTACAAATCCAAATCAGAACTTTACAACAACAGTGCCAACTACTACTATAAATACAGTAGTTAATACTCTTCCACACATGACGTCCTGATCACATCAGCATCTTCAGCGAAGTCCTTTTCCTTACAATCCTCGACTATACCTACTTAATTAACTATACCAATATTAACTCCATCTCAAATATCACCCTTAACATTATTCCCAAGTTCTCAAACTACATACACAGATAAAAATATAACAACTACCCAGTTATCAACAATACCTAATATTTCACAATTTCATATATCAATCCCAAACTATTCCTCAACACTTGCATACCCTATCAATAACATATCAATAAATACTGTAATTTAAAAACTAAAATTGCGTAGCCAAGAAAAAGTAGTCATAACCCAAAGTGCTTTAACAAAGGTGAACGAATTATTAGCGTAACAGCTGTTTTGAAAACTAAATATTATGAGACGAATTGGGATATTATATTACACAAACTAAACCGCTTGATTATGGTTTGTTGATTAAGGAAAATATGATATGACAGGCAAGATTAATGACTCTATAGCTAATTGCCACATAAATATCAATGTAACGCAAATCGTATGATTTTGTATATAAGACAAATAATATTATATTCTAAATTATACCTATGGAGATACGAATAGTAAAACAAACATAGTAAACAACTATTATGCAATATAGTAAATATTTAGGTATATTACGTTTAGTAGATAAACGTAAAGGTTAAAACATGTTTTTTAATTCGCGGTAAAAGATTTATTATAGTTTAGCACATAAGATAAATTCGTAACAAAATTCATATACCAGTAAATGGTACTCGTTACAGCAGCGAAGTTATTTTAGCAACAGATATGTAGGCTGACCATACCCCTTGACATACAGCAACCACAAAAAATCGGCGATAGCGCAAAGGGCAGCTACCCCTTAACCAAGACACGACTCTCTTGTTTGGCAGATAGCACTCGTCTCTTCGACGACTAGGCAGCCTTCACCCCTACTGGATAGAACGACTGTCTTTGATGACTAAGCAGTCTTCATCCTTACTGGATGGAATGATTGTCTTTGATGACTGAGCAGCCTCCACTCTTATTGGATGGAATGACTCTCTGTTAATGGGCTAATTATACGGGGAGAATTAAAACATGAAACATGGACGACGAAAAAACAAAATAAGAGCCGATTGAGCATCGCAGAAAGAAGAATTATTAGAGAAATATATAAACCTGTTATCGATAATATTACAAATCAATACAGAGTGCGAAATACCGCGAACTAATTGATTATTATGACCAACTAGATAAAGTAAAAACATAAATAACATCTTATACGTAATACCTTGTAAAAATAATATTGTACATTTTTAAGAACGAACTCCTATTTGAACATTGAAGCGTCAAATAACATATGTAGTACATAATAAATATTGTGGCATATTTCTTTCATTCTATCCAAAAAATTAAAAAAATAAAGTCAGACATATTTGGTGTGAACATTTTGGTTAAAAGAATAAATTTGATTTTTATATTACACAATACATGTAGTTGACGTTTCTATCTCCAAATTCTTTTTAGAGTTCTTAAACACGTACTAAACAAATTTTGTTTATATTGCAGTTTCTTCTTTTTGTAGATTTAATAGTAATATGAGGATATCAGTTTGCTACATATACATAAAATACAAATAGACTGACTGTTGCAATACAGGTCCGTTTCCCCAGTGCGACAGAGAAAACTGGCGAAAAGCAGTCCCTGCATCTCTTTCTAATTTGCCAGGTTTATCGAACGCGTGACCTAAATGACCAATGAGAAGGTCACGTGGTCCATAAACCCGTCCCATTAGAAAAGATACAGATATTGCTTTTCGCCAGTTTTCTCTGTCGCACTGCGGAAACGTGAATGTATGGCAGTATTCAGTCTATTTGTACTATATGTCTATGGTTTGCTACATGCATTTTCGCTTTTATCTTTTATGTGACAAAGTTATCAGCGATATCTAAATAGCTCCAATCCTTCAAAAGTATATGGTTTTATTGTTACATTAATGCTCCATTTTATATCATACCTTTTGTCTGTTAATGAACTTTTATTTGGTTTTCTTATTATTGACTATAACACCGTTTTTTTTATGCTCAAAGCATTATTCAATATATTATAATGTGTAATTTCTCTGGCTGCTGACGAACAGAAGTTTTTATTAACTTTTCTTTAATATAATTATGTATGCAGATTTGTATTTTGATCTTCTCACGGTGCTAAAGAGCAAATGTAATAGTTTATTGTATTTTTCCATAAGATTTCTAGTTTTTCACCGTGTCATGGCTCCTCTTATTTCTTTTCCTACGATTTACATTAATTCATTTAATTATTATTTCTGAAATTTCAAGTTTATACACAGTTTCTTTTGTTCCGCTTATTTATCTAAGATATGTTATTCATTCTTAACTATCTATCTATCTATATAAGGATTTTTACAGCTGTCGCCGCCTTCCTTCTTTCAGCCAACGTCTCCAGTCCTCTCTGTTCTGCCATTCTCCATCTCTAAGGTCTCGTTTTTCCATGGCCTCGTCCACTTCATCCCTCCATGATCTTCGGGGTCTACCTCTTTTTCTCCTTCCTATTGGGCTCCAATCTAAAATCCTTGCTATCGACCTTGTATGATCTGTTCATTCTTATCTATAGATGTGCTTATTCCCCTATCAATTATCTATCAATATTTTTTTAAGTCTTTTTTTATTTGTTTTAGTCATTGTAATGATTCGCATCCGTACATAAAAATAGGTCTAAAGCTTGTATTATGCTCTAAACTCCTTCAGTGGTAGTATTACCAACTGCGATTATTGTTCTAAGATATTTAATGTCTTCCATACTTTCGAAATTGAAATTGTTGACTTTAACGTTGTATCTAGATTTACTGACGGTCTCTTATGTTTATGCGCTGGTATTTTGGTTTTCACTTCGTTGATTTTACTTGAAACTTTTTTCGTGCTCTCTGGACTTTGTTCAGTATGTCGTTTACATATTTATAGATGTAATAATCAGTATAACTAGGAGCTGCTTTGTACCTTGGACCGTTAATGGATTACATCGTATATCGGCGCTGTTTCTATTTTAATAAATTGTTCTTTAATTTTTTGACTATTTAAATCGAGAATCTGTATTTTATTCGACTGTTTATTAAGGCAGAGTTTCTTGGGGCCAATTTCTCTCTTAAGGTTTTTGTTTCCCGTATCAATATTACAACAATTTTGCTGGATGCCGACATGGGAAACCCGTTGGTATGTACATACTGTTTCGATATATTTTTGTCCTGTTATAAAGTAAATATTAGTTTATTAGGAAATATGATATTGTCTAATAATAGTTAAGTTGTTTTGCTTTGCTTTCTCAGACAGCTACTGTCGTGCCTTCTGGTATTTGATATTTTAACCGTCAAGCAACAATTCCTATATGCATTAACTTAATGCTGATATCCTGCTTCCCCAATCCAGTTAGCAGTCCCGAAACCAATAAAATTGCTACATTCAAGTTTTCTATTAAGCTGCCCAGAACTATAGGTACGCCTTATTATCTTACTGATGTTAGTGCTGCCCCTTATAAGTGAATAAAATATGAAAGGAAGGTTTTGGTAATTTAATAAGATCCTTGTGTTACAATATAATGTCTCCGAGAAAGTAAAGTAATATAAAAACGCTATTCGGATTTAATCCATAGCTAAAATATTAGAATGCTATAAAATAATGCTATATATTAGCATTAATAAGTTTATAATGGATACTAAAGTTTGAAAATAATTAGAGCAAGTAATTTAAATTATCAAAGTGCTTATTAAACATAAAAATAAAATAAAATTATATTAACAATTTATATTATAATATATTTTAAAACAGTAGCCAAATATTCTTGGAATTCCTCGATGACTAACCTAGTGGATATTTAAATAAATTTTAAGTTCTAAAATGTACCTGCTCTAAAATTTGAAAATCTACGACTAATACAACTACTGGCAACATCGCAGGAGCTTAGTTGTGTACGCTAAAAGCTGTATACGGATCCCAAAAATGTTTTATCCAGTTACGGAGTCCACTTGATCCGACGTGTTGGTCGGAGTCTACATAAAGCGCTACTCAGATAATAATATACACGGCGTATATTCTCCTGGAGTTAGTATAATACCGTTTTAGTACGGAGCCCATATTAACCGCTAGAAGTATATATATATATATATAATATATATATATATATATAATATATATATATATATATAATATATATATATATATATATATATATATATATATATATATATATATATATATATATAATATATATATATATAGCTGGCGCCGCTTCTCGCATCCTAATTCCCAGCGTTTTCTGTCGAAGCAATCTTCAGTTGTTAGATCTCTGGCGGTCATTGCATCGTCGACATCGTCTCTCTCCAGGATCGTCTTGGTCTACCTTGTTTTCTTGTAGTTGGCGGAGTCCATTCTTCTATTTTTTTGGCCATCTGTTTTCTGGCATTCTCTGAAGGTGTCCATACCAGTTAAGTCTTTTCTCTTCGATTGTGTCTATTATGTCTAGATCGATTTCCATTTCTCTCCGAATATCTTCGTTTCTTACCCTATCAAGTCTAGTGAGCTGGCAACATCGTCTCCAGTAGTTCATTTCCGTGGCCTTAATTTTCGATTTGTTTCTTTGGTTTATTTCCCAGAGTTCGGCGCCGTACAGTCCAATACTTTCTATTATTGTTTTATAAATTCTTCTTTTATTTTCTTCTGTTATTTTTTAATTCCATAATAGTCCGTGTAGCTGTCTGGTGGCTGATCTTGCTTGGCCAATCCTGGAATGTATTTCTTCGCTACTGCCTGCTGTATACGATCTGGAATTTTATAATTTACTTTCTGATTCGAAGACATTTAGCGGTGTATCTAAAACAATCCAGAATGAATTAATAGAATCAATTAGTTACATTTATTGAACGTTATTTTATAGTTACGTTATTAAATCTGAGATTCAGGAAACCATTTGCTTTTCACTAGAAGAAGATGAAACTACCGACATATCATGTCATTTACAATTATCAATTGTTGTTCGATACGCGTTACGTGGTAAGATCTATCAGAGGTTTTTAGGTTTTACAGACGTGAGTAAAAAGCCATAAGTCAGATATATTTTTGGTGTTTTAAAGGACCGATTAAAATTTTTTTGATGTCAAAAATAAATTGGTAGGGCAAAATTATGACAACGATGCCGTGATGTCTGGTGAATTAAATGGTCTCCAGACAAAAGTTAAAACTATTGCACCGCAATCTTTATTTACTCACTGTTATGCGCATAGAATGAATTTAATTTTGCAGAATACATGTAAAAAAATTAAAGAATGTCGTCTTTTTTTGTCAGTTTTAGGCGGATTTGCTTCATTTTTCTTAAGATTGCCTAAACGGACTAATGTTTTAGAACGGTTTGTTTCGAAAAAAATGCCAACAGTTTGTCAGACTGGATGGAATTTTAAATCTGGTTAGTTTTCACTGTAGCAGATTTTCTCGATCCGTGAACATACTTTTAAATATTTTTAAGAAAGTGTTTACCCAAACCGATTTGATATTCAATGTTGTTCAAAATCAGTTAACTGACATTATTCATTCCAAAAATAGAATAACAAGACTGGTGCAAAATCTCAGAGATTTTCGTAATGATAGTAATTTCCAGTAGGTATATAGAGGTAATGGATTTTGAGAACAGCTATGACCTTGAACATTTCACATAAACTTGTGTACTAAATAGGCATAAATCCAATACATTAATAATATAATTACATATCTTCGATTCTAAAATATTGTAAAAGACTTTAAAGAGTATGAGTAAGAAAAGAAATATTTAGTTATATTCTTTGTGGCATTTTCAAGGTTATAGCTGTTCCCAAAATCCATTAACTCTACGCAGTCACGTTTTGAACTCGCTTGATATTTCCGAACCCAAAAAAAGATAAAGGCATGACACAGAAACAGATCTCAAAAAACGAGTATATTTTGAAATTTTGGGATACTATTATTATGCAAATAGACTCTTGCTTTTCGAATCTTGAAGATTTGCAAATTTTTGACCTCTTTGACGATTCAAAATTTAAAAGTTATGCCAAAGAATTTCCAAGATATTTATTAGACATGTTAATTAAAAACTATCCATCATTCTTTAATAAAATCAAATTAGAAAATGAATTAAAAGTTGTATATGCTGATCCAAATATTTTTGGAAGATGGGATAAGTTACAAGAATATACTGCAATTCATGAAAACAAACTGTTACCGAAATTAATAAAT
>OU898277.1:152276725-152283917 GCA_918026665.1 Diabrotica balteata
CAAAAATGATTATGGCTATGGTTCCATAATTTCGGGTTAATTGTCTCTAGATGTTCCTCTTCTTTAGAGAGTTCGTGCAGTTTGTCTAAGGGGATGTGATCTATCCTTAATGGTTTGAATTTAATCGCTGTTTGAATGTCTATAGTCCTAATTTTGGGAAGCATTAGCGGTTCCTCTGGGATGGTTGTCCTTGAATTTATGTAACTCTGGATTGGGGTTTTGAATTCACATCTGGGTGGAAGATTGATTAGATAAGTTCCTTTTAGGCCCAAAATTTTTGTAGTAGAACATCGAGTTGTAATTTTGGTTGATTCGGGGAATATTCCTATATAGTGGGCATCTGATAATCTTTGTATGATGATATCTCGAGTTTGGACGGGGGTGTATTGGCAAGAAGCTTCTCGGGTGCTCAACTGCAGGATTTGTTTGATACAGTCGTCAGTTTTCGTTGCCTCTAGTATTGTTTCCTCTTGGCAAAGATATCTTGTGTCGATTCGGGCACATGGTTCTTCCAAATATTGAAAGGATTTTTCGTTTATGAGGAGATATGGCTCAGGAGGAATGATTGTAGTAGAATTTGCAGTAGGTATAGGAAATAAATGATAATATGTAAAGGAATTAGGATGTAGAACAGGAAAATGAAGAATAAATATAATAGTATGATTTGAATAATAGGCATCTACCTTGATGATGTCGTAGTACTTTAGGATGTCTTCATCTTCGATGTACACAAGCTGGTCTGCCTTATGGTGCTCTAGCATTTTATTGATGATCCATTTTATTTCGTCTTTCTTGATCACACTGTTATGGAGAGTGTTTACACGAGAAAAGGTAATGGCTTCTTCTAGGTCATTAAGTAACTGAAGTATAATTTGAAGGGTCAAATTTAACTGGTCCAGAACATTTCTTGCTTGCAAATAATGATTGAAGTCAAAAATGAATGTATTGAGATTCGTGCTGATATTATTTACTTCTTCTGCTATTATTTCTTGGTTGTGTGTTAGTAATATGATAGTTTCGTTGAACTCTTTTATAATCTTCTTGTTCAAGCTAATGTGACGATTAAGATGATTTATAAAATTTTCCTGATTCGTCTGTAAGGTTTCTATGGCATTGTTATATTTTTCTGCGTCATCTTGATCTAGATTTCCAGAAATTGCTTTGATAATGCTTCCTAGCCCATTAATTAGCCCTCTTCTTGTTCTGCTATAGGGGTAAATTGTTGAGAATTTTTCTTGAGCTGATTTTAATTGGTATCTAAGAGCTTGGTCGAAATTTTGTAAACTGCTAAAATACGGATGGCTAAGTCCATTTTGAATTGCTGTGGTTACTGCATCGTACTGGGTTTCAATTATGTCCAATTCTTCCTTTATTGGTAGTAGTCTGAAAAAGTGTATAAAATCGTGTGTACTAGTATGAATCTTTGCTTGTCCCAGATTGAGGGGAATTATTCCTGGATTGTCTTTCAGGTCCTTGATCTTCACTTCTTCTGCCATCGTCAAGGTGATCCTGTGGGGAAGGTTCAGAATTAGTTTTTGACTTAGGTTGGTGTTTTATGTTTTTCTTGTGAACTGTTGCTTTTGATGTATTTACAGTCACTTTGTTATTCCTTTTTATATGTTTTGCGGAATATCGAGGAAGTAATTTATTTCTGGTAACTGTTTTTCGTGTATAGATTTTTGTGCTGGGTTTATACGTAATAGGGTCTTGTCTTGATTTGTTTCTATTTTCTATAACTTTATTTTTATTCTCTTGTATATGCTGGTTTACTTCCTTGTATAATTCCTTTGTTATCTCTCTATGATTTTGGATATAATCGTTCAGTATTACTTTTTGTATGTCAACGTCAAAGGATCTTTTGCGTCGATATGTCCGTTTAATATGTCAATGGGTCTTAACTTCGTTGCTGAATGTATGGAATTATTGTACCCAATTATAGCGTATAGCATTTGTTCTTTTATCGGGAGTTTTGCTTTGGTGTTCCTTAAGATTCGAAGATGTTCGATTAATGTAGAATGAAATCTCTCAATCATCCCGTTTGATTGCGGATTCTCTGGTGTCGTATAGTGGATTGAGATTTTGTGAGAGTCTACAAATTCTTGTATTACTCCATTTTTAAATTCAGTACCATTATCAGCTACTATCATTGTTGGGAGTCCATGATGTGTTATAAAAATTAATAGGGCGTTGAGTACATTGATTGCATTTCCTCCATTTATTGGGTAGGCTTGTCCATACTTTGAAAATGCGTCTATTATGGTTAAAAATTTTTGTCCATCAGCCTGGAATAAATCGATGTGAACTATTTCCAGTGGTTTAGTGGGAGTTGGTGTAACCATAAATTTCGGTTTGGGAGGAAGTCTGTCGTATTTATTTTCTTGACATATATCGCAAAAGTTTATGATATCTTCTATGTCCTTCTTCATATTAGGCCAGTAATATCGTTTTCTTATTTGACTTTCTGTTTCAGCTATTCCTCTATGGTTCGTTTTTCCTTCATGATAGTTTTTTATAATTTCTTTTTGCTGTTCTTCTAGGTTAACATCTTCCAATAAAAGATTACATTTTACTAAGTCGTATGCGTTGTTTTTAAAAGTTTTCCTAATAATTTCGCAAATCTCTGCAAAAATTTCTTCTTCTGTTTCAAATAAAATTGCATATTTCTTTTTCGGGTTGAGGTGTTCCTTAAAAATTTTTATGGTATCAGCTTTTAACTGATCTTTCGATAGCTGGATATGATAACGTCTTTTATTCGGAAAGGTTTGTATAATTGCTGGAGGTCGTGGATTGTAGTTGACAATTTTGACTATAATTTGGTTACTATAGAAGTTAAGTGGTTTTTCCGAAATAGGTATACCAAGAATTGGGTTTTCTACTGCTGTATGTATTGTTTCATTTCCGTCTTCGTCCATGTTTTGATTTTCGTTTTCAACAGTGTCGTCTGAGATGTTTTGATCTTCGTTTTCAACAGTATCTTCTGGGTTGTTTTCTGGAATTAATTCTGTTGCTTTTTCTTCTACAATCTCGTCGATTATTCGATCTGCATCTGGATTATTAGTCGTTGACCATCCATCGTCTTCCATGTCTACTAAATCATCAAAGACTTCCTTAATTTGTGAATCGATGTCCTTAGTTTCCTTTGTGTGTATTTCGATTCGAGACAGTGCGTCCGCATTTGTATTAGCTTTGCCTTTTTTGTAAATTACTTCGTAGTCAAATTCTTCTAATTTTAATCTCCAACGTACTAGTTTGGAGTTGGGTTCCTTTAGAGAAAATAGATATTGCAAAGGACGGTGATCTGAGAGTATTTTAAATTTTCTTCCAAATAGGTAGGGTCGGAAATATTTAGTTGCCCACACCATTGCTAACATTTCCTTTTCTATTGTGGAGTATTTGGTTTCGGTTTCATTTAGTGTTCTGGAAGCAAAGGCAATTGGTTTATCACTGCCAACTGGTCCTTGGGAAAGTACTGCACCAATAGCGAAGTTGCTGGCATCTGTTGTGAGGTTAAACGGTTTGGAAAAATCTGGATATTGCAATAACGGTTCATTCATTAATAATTTCCTGCACGTTTCAAAGCATTCTACGAATTCGGGTGTATGTTCGATTTTTGCATCCTTTTTCAAGCATTTTGTTAGAGGTTTTGTGATTTTTTGCGAAGTCTCGAATAAACTTTCTGTAGTATCCTAGTAGTCCAAGAAATCCTCTTATTTCTTTTGCTGTTTTCGGTATTGGATATTTTTCTATTGCTTCAATTTTTGCTGGATTCGGTTTTATGCCTTCTTGTGTGACTACGTGTCCCAGAAAATTAACTTGCTTTTTTAAGAATTCGCATTTGTCGACTTGGATTTTTAGTCGGGCTTCTCTTAATCGTTGAAATACTTTTGAGAGATTTACTATGTGTTCCTGTAGTGATGTTGAATAAACTATTACGTCATCCATATAGACGAGGCATATTTCTCCTTGAAGTCCTTTCAATACGTTGTCCATCATACGTTGGAACGTGGACGGAGCGTTCTTAAGTCCAAATGGCATTCTTAAATATTCGTAGTGTCCATTTTCAACATTAAATGCTGTTTTGGGAATGTCTTCTTCAGCCATCTCGATTTGGTGAAATCCGCTCGCTAAGTCGAGGGTCGTAAAATACTGACATCTTCCCAATTTGTCCAAAATATCGCTAATGTGAGGAATTCTGTATCGGTCATCAATTGTCTTCTCGTTGACCTTTCTATAATCTACCACTATCCTCCACTTTATTTTACCGGATGAATCTGGTTTCTTTGCCACGACCCAAATGGGCGAAGACCATGGCGATTGACTTGGTCGAATTATCCCTTGCTCTAACATTGAAGAGATTTGTTTCTTTACTTCTTCTTTGTGTACATACGGATACCGGTACGATTTCGTATATACAGGCTCTTCATCCTTAGTTCTGATGTGATGTTTAACTTCGTTAGTAAAGCTGAGAGGAGTGTCTGGTTGGTGAAATATATCGGAGAATTTTCGGCATAGGTGACGAACTTGTTCCTCTTCTTCTTCATTAAGATGTTCGGTTTTAATTAAGTCGTCGATATCTTGTCTATAGTCTGGTCCGGAGGTTGTTTCCATGGAATATATATGGAAATCTTGAATGTCTATTTTGTTGCTTTCGAGTGGTTCCATAAGAGAAAGATGAATGGGGTCTGACGTGAAGTTGGCAATTTCGGTCCAGGCGAGGTGGTTCTCGGCGTTAGTAAGGGCTTCTCGTACTACGACGCCTTGCACTTTTTGGGTTGGAATAATGATGGTTCCGTGTTCTTCTTTGACAGGAATTTTGACTTGGCTAATAGAATTTGGTTCCAAATGAATGGAATAAAATTGTGTTTTATTTGTTTCGTAATATTTAATTGGGATCGTAGAATCTTTTGTAACTAGAAGCGACTTGGGAAAGTTTAATTGGGCTTCGAAGAGTTTTAGATTGTCGAGGCCAATAAGACCATCAAAAGTTTTGTGGAACTTAAAGAGATAAAATTTCATTTTGCTGTCAGAATTAAATTCTGAAAATGAAGGAATTTCGGCACAATATTTTTGGGAATAATTTTGGAAAATTGATGTGACGACAAAGGGTTCATGTTTTATGTAACTTGGAAAATATGAAGAAGCTATTTCTGGATTGAGAAATGACTTTGTGGATCCTGTATCGATTAAAAGCCGTAAAAAAGGTTTAGAAATTTCAATGTAGGGTAGCTCCTTCTTATCGGGAAATGAATGGAGTTCAATTACGTTCCGATTGCTTCTGGTGGGTCCTCTCGAAAATTTACGTTTTCTTCATATTCGGTTGGTTGGTTTTCGTATGTATCTTGTAGAAAATTGTCATATTCAGGTTCGTAGTAATCATTGTAGTTGGAATTATCTTCTTGCTCATCTCCATGGCATTGTATATTGTAAAGTTCTTCTACGGTGAATTTTGGCTGTGCTCGGTAATTTGGTGTGAAATTTTGACGGCCTCTGGTTGTGGTTTCTGATATTCCACTCATAGGTGTTGGTCTAGGCTGCTTTGACTGTCCATTTTTTGGGTGCCCATACATTTGACTGGTTCTGGGTCCTGAACGTTGGAGGGTTCGAATTTTGTCTAAATTGGTTGAAGTTTTGTTGCCGGTGTGGTTGCTGGAACTGATTCTGCGGATAGAATTGTCTCGTTGGTTGCCTGCCATTGCGGAGCTGCAAAATTTGGCTGTTGATACAATGGTTTCTGGATAGGTACAGGCATTTGTTGTCTCTGAGGTCGGCGTTCTTGATAATTATCGCTTCTTCCTGATGTTGATGGTTGACTTATTGATTTTTTTGAAGGTAACGAACGTTATTTTCTTCCTGTACATATTGTATTGCCGTGGCTAAACTTCCTGGTCTCATTGCTCTGATAACAGAGCCCATTGGTTCTCGTAGGCCTGCTAAGAATGTTGTAAGAGCTTGTTGACGGAAAAATTCTTGTTTGCTCCTCTTAATATCGGCATTTATGGTATGTAATTCTAGGTAATTATTAATACAGCTTAAAAGTCCCATGATCTTTTCGTAAAAATGCAAAATAGATTCTGTTGAGCCTTGTCTTAAATTTACTAGGTCCCTTGTAAGCGAATTTTCGTCTCTCTGGTCTCCAAAATTTTGAATTAATGCGTTTTTTATTTCGTCCCAACTTTCACATCCATATACAGATATAACTTCTTTTGCTCTACCTGTTAATTTACTCATAATACCATGAAGCAAAAATTTGTTTTGGATGTTCGCTGCATTAAGTCTATCATAATAATGGTTTAGAAGTATTGTAGAAACTTTGATAAATTCATGTAATTCATTTGGATTTCCGTCAAAATTTGGAAGAATGCATAAATTTTTAACGTCAAATTGTGGAACTGCCATATTTTAAAATATTCAATATAAATATAGTCAATAGTCAAATCAGTATAGTAATTTTCAATAGAGAATATATATAAATATATCAATCTTAATCTACTTATTTTATATCTATAATCTCTGTGTTTATTAATATAGTATTTATTAAGCTATTCAAATTTGTCTTTAAATTTTAAAGTTTCTGAATCTGGCTCTAAAGTCAATCTAAGGACTTAGAGGAGATATTTTTAAATTATTTTAATCTTTCTGTTAATATATTCAAATCTTTGTTTAATTTATCTTCTAATCTAGCTCTGATTCAATCTAAGGACTCAGAGGAGTCTGATTTTATAAAAATTCTTTCAAAATTTAATCTTCTAATCAATTAATAAAAATCGCTTACAGGATAAAGACGATGCCGATGTGCATTTCTTTCCTCCTGAAGGCTTCTAACTTCTAATTCCCTCGGTGAACTCTGCAGACGGTTTCCCTGGGGCTGGTTCTTGAACAGTGGACAAACACTTAAAAGTGACGAGGATCTATAAAGACTCTTCCACTTCCGTACTGACTCTGCGCCAATTATGAATGTTCTTGGGAAAAACACTTTTTTAAAAACTGAACTTCACAAATAAAACTTTTATTTTCGACTTACAAAGATTTTAGTAGCAACAACAATAAATTAAATCAGACTGAAAATATTGATTTTTACATAGTGTTTTTATAATTTAATAATTGCTGATCTTGCAGTCCAATACGTCGCAATTCAGTCCAGAATGATCGAGCGGTAGTCCCGTGTAGAATCCACGTGGTAGAATTTACTGGA